>JAPYYZ010002858.1:0-14589 GCA_030522705.1 Eretmocerus eremicus | reverse complement strand
CACCGAGCCCAAGCGGTGTCGGACTATCTGCGCAAGGATGCCTCGACTCGCCGACGCCGCCGGTCCCGACCCATCAGGAGCACAGGAAGTTGCGAGCGCGGAGGTTGTCGCGTTGCGCGAAGAGGCGTCCCGCGCTGCGCGTCGAATCACCACCCGTCTGCGATACCGCCCTTATGCCCCGCCTCGCTTCAAATTTTTTATTTATGTGTTTGGGTGAGTGAGCTCTTTTATTAATAGTTGGTTGCATCTTGAGCGATAGAGAATTGGTTGAAAAAGCATGAGTTTGAATGTGTTTGGTAATAATCATAGTATGATAAACTTATGTGCTCTTTTTCAGTGAGACGATATTATTGAATATTGAGGCGATAATTGATTTTATCGATCAGATTTTGTGAGGAATACTTCATGTACCTCAATTTGTTTCTGTTAGAGTATAGACGTCTCTGTTCATTCTCTCTCTCTCCCTGTCCGTCCGCCATGATGGATGGTGAGCCTGCGCGCCTCCAGCACTACCAGTACAGTGTACACATGCAAAGCGAGAGCACGTTTGTTCTCGCTCTCGCAGCCCTTTGTCTACTAAATAAAAGTTACGTCAACCTTCACTCGCCGAATCACTCTTCATTCAGCCTTCCCATAAACCCAACAAGTCATGGGCCGTGCTTGCTTCCTTTGCGCAAGTGATTCGCGAGTGTATCGCGTGTAATTCGCGAGTTAATAGTGCTCAATCGAGAGTGGCCTCGTGCACAAGACTTGTTGTGCATCGAATCGGCCGGCTCCGAATCGAGCGTGTCCAAGGACGCACGCACGCGGCGCACCACATCCAGTTGCCATCACTCGTCGCCCATCCGCACGCCACGCGGAGCCCGGTCAACATCTCCGTCGGCTCCTCATCAGCGCGACGCGGCGTCCTCCGGCTGCCCGAGCCCGGGAAGTGCATTCCATCGCACCGCCACTCGCATAGCGACGCAACAGCAGCGGTCTATGGCGCACTCCACCGAGCCGCGGCACTCCAGGCTCTGCGTCGACGACGTTTGGCGCACGCGGAGGACTCGGAGATGGACACGCGCGAGGATGATACAGAATTCCCATTGGTTTGAGCTAATATGCGATCTTTCCATTATTTATTACAAAAAAAACGTTCTCAAAGTTTGGTCACGATCGATGATCCGCAGGGTTGGTCCTCTACTTGTTAGTTTATTGGCTAGTTTAATATGTCTGGTGATACTCATATTTATGGATATTCATATGTGTGTCGTTAGTAATGTTGTTTGGTTTCTTTTTAATATGTGTTCAATGAGAATTCATTTCCTCTATTCGATATTATTACAATATCATAGTCTAGGAACAATCTAAATATATATATATATATACGTTGATTCATTGTTACACAATAATCATATGATAGAGAAACATTGAGTGAACTAATATTGATAAGGATAGTCATGGATATTGTCGAGTGTAAGAATTTTGAAATTGATTTGACAGTATTGGTGCTATCAATTATCGATAGTAGGGTATTTTGAATTTACTAATTAATAAAACCAAAATATGTCATATTGATAGAGAAAATGAATATGTGCTTATGGAAAATCAATGGATGTTATGTTTGTAGAATGATTATAGGGATATGTAGTTAGTTTCTATGTTGACATGTATCCTTTGACTTAGTTAAGGACAATATCATCAATATCTAGAGATACTGTGATAGCAAGTAAAGAGATATTCTCTTCGTTATTCATGTGGAAAATAATTTTGGATCCTTGTATGATATATCCTTCATTCTGCTGTGAAGAAAGATATATTCATGAAGCATTATAGCAATAATAATAGTGAAGATAGTATTAGAGAGACACTACATTCAATGTGTTGTATAGTTTTTTGTCTTGTAGTACTTTTTTTTGTTCATATTATCTGAAGATTCAATTGATCATGAATTTTTCTTGTCCATGAATATTATTCCTCTTGATTATTCTGATGTTGGATGTAGAACTATGAGAAAATGTGATAAATGGCGATGGTAATTTTCAATCAAGAAATGAATGATTGATTACATACCTTTCAATCAGCAGTCTTTTGCTAATGATATGTTCGAGGATCTTTGTAATTCTTTTGGATTTAAGAGTGAGATAACCATCAAGTTGTGACGAGCTTACCCGAGAACACTCAGCCAAGCGTATTGGCATGCTCGAAAGTGCCGAGCGCTCGGATGAGTGCGCCGAATAGCCGCCAGATGGCTACCTGTTATCATACACTTCCGTGATCCGTAGGATACACTTGGGCCACAAGGAGCCGATCAAGTCAGTCGACCGCAAGCAGCAGACTCAGCAGCTCTCTCGTCCCCGGGTACACTCAGGGCAAAGAGAAGCTGGTGAAGAACCTGCCGGTACTTCTCGTCATCCTTGGGCACACTCGAGGATGACGAGGGCCGGAACGCCAGCCGCCGGGCACACTCAGTGGCTAGAGGCCTGATGGCCAGCAAATATTTCCGTCGCGACACCGTCATTTGCGACACCGCAGCGATATCGATCACCCGGGTAAACTCAGGTGATCGATACACCCAGGGTACCGACTCCGATCTCTCCATGAGCACACTCGTGGCGAGGAGGACAGGCCCGCACACTTACACATCGAATACCCTCCGCGTGAAAATCTTTACCGTAGAGCCGTGACACGGGATATTTCGGGATGAACACATACATGTAACACCGGGTGCCCTCCGCGTTTCAGGCCGACACTTGTGAGTAAAGTAGATCCGCGAATAAGGGCACACCGACTTTGTAATACACGTACACCAGTAGACGAGTGGATACTAAGCCATTTTTCTTCCTTTCCATTTC
Organism: Eretmocerus eremicus; assembly: GCA_030522705.1. Lineage (NCBI taxonomy): Eukaryota > Metazoa > Arthropoda > Insecta > Hymenoptera > Aphelinidae > Eretmocerus > Eretmocerus eremicus. The sequence goes on along the minus strand of JAPYYZ010002858.1, from coordinate 11,752 downwards.
AGATTGCTGTAAATATATGTATTTAATTCTATTCTTTTCAATATATATCCATTAATTATGAACGATGCCTCCGCTTTATTTGACTCGAACCCTACTTTCCTGATACCCCGTGAATCACTCGGTTACAAAGTATGTCTAGATCTTGTCTAGTATTTTTCCTCAAGTCACAGCGTGAAGAAGTGCATTTTTGTAGATATTCATCATGTGAATAAGATTTTAGAGCTTTTTCATAATATGTTAGGTCTGTAATGAATAATTAAGGATCTTCCAACGTTCTAAATATGGATGCTAATTTCGCACGAATCTTTGAGAATGTCTAAAACTTTTATTGTTTTGAATTCAGCATCATTGGATGATAGATTTTGGAGCATTTTCTTCAATACTTCATCGTAATCTTCTAAACTCTCAATGATATATGCTGATGCATGTTGGAATTTTCGTCGAGGATTCATATCCAAACTGGAAGGAAAATGAATGATCAGTATATCATGAAAAATTTTGGAGTCTATTAGATAGATTGTGTGACAATGAATGTACTGAAGAATAGTTCCGTTCCTCAGTTTGTAGTATGTAGAAATTCAATAAAGTTGAAATTGATGAAATATGCTTTGATTACACCGGCACACGAAAAAAAAGTACTTGTACTTTTGACCAGACCCACCTTACTGTATGTATTTTGGCCCGCTGAAACCGAATTCGAGGTCGGTTTTACCCGCCGACCTCTCGTTTTTCCGTGAAACGAAGAAAATAGCTGAAGATTCTGAGAATACTGGGAATTGCATGAGCCTTTCGATCCATTCATATTTTTTCTCCATATTCCAGGCTAAAAATCTGTACTCAGAGGTCTTTGGGGTCGCTGATCACGAATCCGAAGTCAGAATTGCGATTTTCCCAAATCCAAAATGGCAGATCCAAGATGGCGGACTAAGAGTTTCCAGGAACTGCTCATTTCGGCTCGTAAGACTTTTCTCGGGGGTTTCTGGGGTCGTTGATCACGGATGAAGAGTGAGAACTCCAATTTCCCGGAATCCAAGATGGCGAAGCCGGAACGGTGGGTCCAAGATGGCGGATCCAAGATGACGAACCAGAATTTTGCAAGAACTGCAATGTTTCGCTCATAAAACTCATCTCGGGGGTTTTGGGGGTCGCTGAGTTCGGAGTCGAAATTGCGAAATTTCCAAATCCAAGGTGGCAGATCTCAGATGACGGACAATGAGTTCCCAGGAACTGCTCATTTTGGCTCGCAAGCTTCTCTCGGTGATTTTGAGGATCTTTAATCACGAATATGGAGTCATAACTCCAATCTCCCCAAATGTGGGATGGCGAATTCAAGATGATGGGTCAAGAATGGCGGGTCCAGGATAGCGGATCCAAGATGGCAAACCGAAATTTCGCAAGAACTGCTCATTTTCGCTCATAAGACTCATCTCGGGGGATTTGAGGGTCGCTGATCACGGACATTGGGGCGGAATTGATCAATCTTGGGCTGATGAAACAATTCGTCAGAGCCCTGAATAAAGATGGTAAATGTTTTGAGTATCCAGGAATCGAATTCCCCGCTATCAGTGATGCAAAGTTGATAGAAGGTATTTTCGATGGTCCGCGAATTCTTACGCTTTTCCAAGATGAAAACTTCATTCTGCGAATGGCTCGCGAAGAGAAAGTGCCTTGGCTGAGCTCCAAAGAAGTCTTCTAGAATTTCCTGGGAAATAAGAAGAGTCCCGAATACCAGAGGCTGAAAGAAGATTCGTTGGAGAATATCAGGAATTGAGGCTGCTTGATGAGTCTGAAGGTGCACTTTCTGGACTCATATCTTGACTACTTCCCCAAGAATCTTGGAGACTACAGCGAAGAACAAGGAGAACGACCTCACCAGGACATAAGTCAGATGGAACAACGGTACTCAGGGAGATGAAATATCAATATGATGGCGTATTCTTGTTGGACATTGAAGAGAGAAACGAGCCAGACCAGAAAGGAAAGGAGAAGAAACCTACTGCTCAATAGGTCATTTGAAGATGTAAGAGTTCGTTATAAGAGGAGAGAGGAATGAGAGAACAACGATTCGAACGCCGGTAGAGCGATCGTTCGCGATCTTCGCTGGAACCTGTCGGTAAAACAACTAGACTCCATATCCGTGATGAATGACCCCAAAAACCCCCGAGAAAAGTCTTACGAGCGAAAATGAGCAGTTTCTGAGAACTCCTGGTCCGCCATCTTGGATCTGCCATCTTCGATTTGAGAAAATCGCAATCTCGACTCCAGACTCGTGATCAGCGGCCCTCAAAACCCCCGAGATGAGTCTTACGAGCGAAAATGATCAGTTCTTGCGAAATTTTGATTCACCATCTTGGATCCGCTGTCTTGGATCCACCATCTTGGACCCATCATCTTGGATTCGCCATCCCACATTTGGGAACATTGGAGTTCTGACTTCATATTCGTGATGGAAGACCCTCAAAACCCCCGGGAAAAGTCTTACGAACCAAAATGAGCAGTTCCTGGGAATTCCTGGTCCGCCATTTTGGATCTGCGACCTTCGATTTGGGGAAATCGCAATTCCGACTCCGAAGTCGTGATCAGTGACCCCCAAAACCCCCGAGATGAGTCTTATGAGCGAAAATTAGCAGTTCTTGCAAAATTCTGGTTCGCCATCTTGGATCCGCCATCTTGGATCCGCCATCTGGGATCCGCCATCTTGGACCCACCGTTTCGGATTCGCCATCTTAGATTCGGGAGAATCGGAGTTCGCACTTCATATTTGCGATCAACGACTCCAAAAACCCCCGAGAAAAGTCTTACGAGCCGAAATGAGCAGTTCCTGGAAACTCTTAGTCCGCCATCTGGGATCTGCTATCTTGGATTTGAGGAAATCCAAATTCTGACTTCGGATTTGTGATCAGCGACCCCAAAAACTCCTGCGTACAGATTTCAGGCCTGGAATATGAAGAAGAAATATGAACGGATCAAAGGGCTCATGCAATTCCCAGTATTTTCAGAATTTCCAGCTATTCTCTTCGTTTTCCGGAAAAACAAGAGGCCGGTGGGCAAAACCGACTTCGAATTCGGTTTCAGCGGGCCAAAAACATACACTCAGATGGGTCTGGTAAAAAAAATTAATTTTTTTTCGTGTGTCGGTAAATTATTGTATGATGTATATCAGAAATAACCTAAAATGTTCTCACCTCTTATATATGTTGTCGTTATTTCAGCACAAGTGTTCTGATTTTCTGATGAAAATGTGATCTGTAGATTATATACTATATGTTTAATGAGTTCGAAATTTCAATTGATAATGGATGTAAAGTTTTGCAGTGCTGTATTGTCATTCATTGATCGTATTACATCAGTGAAGTTTTACTCAAATTTTATCTTGCGCATCAGTAGGGGTGACGTCAGAAGAAGCTTTTGGAATGGGACTGTCACGTAACTAAAATGTTAGGTTTCGAAAATATTGATATGATGAAATGAGGAAATGGAAGCAGAAATTTATTTATAACAATAGAGCGTTGTTCATATGTGTAATGAGAGATATTACATAGTACTAGTTTGGATAAATTTATATCGCGACTATGAAACTATGATAATGATTTTTTTGAGTATGGTGTGATGTTTGTTGGATTATATTCTGTTACGCAAAATTTTGTTCATTTATCTAACTATAAATATGAACTTATAATTGAGCTAACATCAGAATACTTCGGATGATTTTGAAAAGTATTGAGAAAATTGTATTTCTATCGTTCAAATGATTTGTGAACAATTTTTTCATTTCAATTATAAAATCAATGTATATGATTATTTCGTTAGTTCATATTGAATTTCTCATATTTGGTCTACGTTGTGATGACAAACTCGCTTTTTCTTTCGGTATGCATTCCTTTGTATGACTGTCATATTTCAGAAACGTTTTATGACGTCGATAATGCTAATGCGTAATACACAACTCGAATAGAACTCGACTGATGTACTGTGTTCAGTATTATATTCACTCCGTTGAAATTTTTCGAATTATGGCGCTTTTCCGCCATGCCGCACTCGCGCACGCGCCTCGCGCTCTTGCGCTCGTCGCAGCCTGCGACTTGCGACGCCAGTTCTCGTCCATCGGCCGTCCGCACCACCTCGCTTACGTATTATGAGCGGATGAATCAAGTTATCTTACAAAGTTAAAATGTGCGTATCGCCTAATTACTTATCGCCCCAAACGCCTCGATAAACATTCGGTCCTTCGAGCCGGATCGAGGATCAGTGATTGATAGTGAAATGGATGCGAATGGATGCGCATCACCACGAGGTGATCACATGGTGGGCATATTGATGCGCGGACGGCAGTCTCCTTAGGGGACCGGCGGCAACATATTCAGGACCTCCAGCAGCAGAAGCTGAGCTGATGACAACGCCAGCGAAAGTGGCTATATTCTCGTTGGGCCATCTTCGAGAATCATCGTGGGCAGCCTACAATAACCAGTCCGGAGCGCAGGCTAGCACGAACGTCGCGACGAGGTCTCGAGTCGCCGCACCCCAAGAAGACAACGAGAACGACCTGAGAACTCAGGAGAATCACTGGGCAACGTGGGAGTAAAAGGATGAGCCAATTTTGATTATGATTTTCGATTATTGTTGCCGTAACTGGCCCTAGCGAATCGTTTGGAATTGGGCTCATATCTTCAATTTATGATCATGAAGCGATTCTGCAGCTTAGATTTAGAATAAATTTTGCCCACTCTGATGCAGGTTTTATTCAATTCGTACCTCTCTTTGCTCATGATCAAGAGCTGGTCTGAATATTGAGGTTACGAGTGCATATTTTAAATTGATCGGAATCTTCCAGAGATTGTGACCGTGTGTACGGCATGCGTTGGTGTGCGTGCTGCTTGGCGCTGGTGCTCGACTCCTGGCTACAGCTGGCCAGAGTCATCCGCAGTTACATCAGCTGCGCGCGTAGCGGATCAGACGACGAGCAGCGGAATTGAGGCATCCTCTAGCTGCAACCGCATCGTGCCGTCGTCTGCAGCCAATCCGCCGATGTGCATCGCGACCATCCAGCGTCTCACGTCTTTTCTGCTCGCACGGTGATGTGCGACAATACGGGAATCAACTCCTCAGCTGAATGCAAAGTATAGGTTCGCCTCCCTTCTTATGTAGTGGAGTGCCCTTGTGAGTTTTCTTTTCCGAACTTGAGGAGAGCTACTCCCCTCCATTTGGCCCTCTTAGTTCGATTTTTGAGTTTTCTGACCTCAAAAAATAGTACTTCCATCGGTTCCGAAACTCGTTTTTGGATTTTATGTGAATATCTTGTAAATATCTGGGAAAAATTGTTGGATGAGCGCTTCCATCAAATCTTATCTATGGATTTGATCAGTTTCTCTCCTTTTCATTCGGTTTCGTCATATTCTGGCTAGAATTTTGGCATTGTTTTCAATTTCTCCGCAAAGTCTCTAGCATTTCGACTAGAACACAGCTCAGAATTTTGGATTCAAGGATTCTTTTTACGGTTCGGTTTTCGGTTCTGGTTATTCCACGCGTTGGCGTTCATATTTTGAATAACCATGAAGGCTATCTATGTGCAGCAGCTGGATTTGCAGCAAAAGATAGCTAATTCTCTCAAAAACTATAAGTCTTTGGGTCAAACTAAGATGACGAAAACAAGTGCCTCAACTAGGTTTGATAATTTAGTTGTGAATTATCAGGCTTTTTGGCAGAATCACAATAGGATTCTCTCGAGTAAAAGTAAGCTGGCTGAGCACGACTACTTCAATAATAAACTTTGGGATTTGATTGAAGAGTCATACTTGTCCCACAAATCGGATTTTCAAGCAGCACCGAATAAATTTGCTGATCTAGAACGATCAGAAAGGGAAGCTGACGTCTCAGTAGCTCCAGTTGTGCAGAACGTAGTCAGCTCGGATAACGCCTACTCTTTGGCTAAGGTTGTAATTCCAGTTTTCTCTGGTAAATACAATGAATGGGCTAATCTTCGAGACCTGTTCAAGTTGCTAGTGAATCGTAGGGAGATGGAGCCAGTAATCAAATTTTATCATCTGAGAACAAAGCTGTCAGGTGAAGCTTTGGATCAGATAAAAGGAATAGAGTTGACTGGCGACAATTATAACAAGGCTTGGTCGGAGCTATGTGAGTTCTATGAAAATAAAAGGAGACTTGTGGGTCTATCTCCAGGTTCTTCCTTTTCATTGAAGCAAATGGAAGATGAATCTCATGCGGAAATGAATAGACTATACTCGGGTTCTTCCGATGCTCTGACTTTTTTGAAAGGCCTCGAGCGGCCCATTGAAACGAACGGGGAAGATTTGATCGTATTCTTCACGGTTTCCAAGTTCGATGCGGCGACTAGGAAAGAATGGGAAAAGCATTTGGAGAAAACAAATATTCCTCCTTCAGTAGAAAAATTTAGAGATCCTTCTAAAGAGCACTTGGCGACATTAGAGTCGATTGAGGCTAGTCTGAAACCTCAAGGTAGCAGTCAACAAGCTCAAGCTTCAAGCTCCGCCAAAACTCACTCACTGGCGACCGGAACGGGCTCCGACTCTCATAAGAAACCTTGTCCTGATTGTTCAGAACTTCACCATCTCTCTCAATGTGGATCTCTTAAAGCCAAGAGTATAGCCGAACGGAGGAATTTTGTCTTAGAGAAAGGGTTATATTCCATTCGTTTCGGTACTCACATTACAAATGCCTGCAAATCGAAAAAGCTCTGTAGAAAAACTAACGGCAGACATCATAACTTCCTTCACACGGACTCACAAGGGGCGGCGGGCCCTCAAACTAATGACAAGGCTTCTGGTTCCAGTATTCCAAACAGAAGTAAGGCTCCTAGTACGGATCAAAAAGATTCTTCCAGTACTCATCTTGCTAGAGGCTGCCGTGGCCTAGTGGATAAGGTCCTCGACTCCCACGCGAAAGGCCGGGGTTCGAGTCCCGGCCGGCACCACTGAGATTTTTTCTCACGTGCTTTTTACGGCGGTCTCGGTGGTTTGGGACCCACCTTAAACTGTAGGACCCCCTCACCGAGGTGGAATCGGTAGTTGGCAGTTGCTGACGCGCTGGTTGAGCGTAACTCAACCCAACGCACATGGGTGCCGTCTGGATAAAGCTCTAAAGAGCAGGTGCCGAGACGTGAAACTAAGAGATTAAGTACTCATCTTGCTGTCACTGCCTGTCTGAGTTCGGTTAATGGATCAGGTTCCGTGCTTTTGCCCACGGCGATTGTTAGAGTGATCTCAGCTGACGGATTCGAGTTTTTCTTCACGGCTCTAATCGATCACTGCTCACAATCTCCCTCCATTTTGGAGAATGCTTATCAAAAATTGGATATGAAGAGAACGACGGCTAGGGTCCAAATCCAGGGAGTTGCAGACCTCAATACTCGTGCTTCAAGAGGCACTGCGAACTTTACTGTGCGTCCTCGATTTTTCTCAGACTTCACTTGTGATGTGCAGGCTTTTATCATTCCTAAAGTGTCAGGCTACAAAGCTTCTATTGCTACGGGGGTTGAGAAGTGGGATCATCCTAAGGTATTAAACCTAGCCGATCCCAATTTTCTCAAAACGAGATCGATCGATATGTTGCTCGGCGCCAAGGTTCACGCTCAAATCATCTTGGAGGGTGTGAAAAAGGCAGAAGTCGATCTGTCAAATCAACCTATCGCTACCAATATGGAACTTGGTTGGATAGTCTCTTCTAGCGTCGGTCAAGATTCAGAAGCCGAATCTTCTTATTCCCACTTGGTCAATAATACGGTGTTATCATCGATTCTTGAAAAATTTTGGAAGCAAGAAGATATAGGAGTGGTCGGGAAGAAGCTTTCTGACGACGATCTCTAGTGTGAGAATCACATTCTAGAGACCCATTCGCAAGATGCTAGTCGCAGGTACGCCGTTCGATTACCGGTGAAACAAGAGCTGATGAATAGTTTGGGTTTCAATCTCGGCGATTCATACAAGTCAGCTCTGCAAACTTTGTATTCTATGAAACGGAAATTTGCCAAGAATTCGGATTTTGAGTCAAAGTACAAGGCTTTCATGAAAGAGTATTTGGATTTGCTACACATGGAACTAGCTTCCAATCTGTCGGTCGAAGATTTGAGGCGTTGCTATATTCTTCCTCATCATGGCGTACTCCAGGGCCCCAAAAAGTTACGAACAGTTTTCAACGGTTCACTGAACATTCACGGGATCTCTTCGAACGATCTCCTCTACACTGGTGAAAACTCGCTTCCAGAGCTAATTGATCTTATCTTGATGTGGCGTTGATATGAATTCGTTTTTGTAGCCGACACAGAGAAAATGTTCAGGCAAATTTTGGTAGACTCTAGAGATCGTCATTTGCGAATGATCTTGTGGAGAGAGAGAACCCGGATTTGAGAGTGTTGTTATACTTTCTCAGAACAATCACCTACGGTCTCGAATGCTCCCGGTTCCTAGCCATTCGTGTACTGAGACAGTTAGCAAAAGATTACGGTCATCTCTTAGTACTGGCTGTTAAAATCATTGAGGGAGAATCATACATGGATGATTTTATGTCGGAAGGAGAGACGGTGAAAGAAGCCACGGAAAAACGAAATCAGCTGATCGAGATTCTCAAGGTGGGCGGTTTCAAGTTACCGAAATGGGCAGCAAATGACGCTAGGCTATTAGAAGAAATCCCAGTCTCTCATAGAATCTCGGGTTTGGCTACTTTTGATACTAACAACGATTGCTTTTCTATGCTTGGCCTGTCTTGGGCTCCATAGAAGATTGCTTTCATTTTAAAATCACACATCGGGCCTTCGAATGTCAAGGTTTGACCAAAAGAATAGCTCTATTCCTTACTGCTAAAATATTCGACCCGATGGATTGGCTAGCTCCGGTCGTAATTTGGGCAAGAATATCCATGCAATCGCTCTGGTTGCTGGAATGTGATTGGGACGATGTATTACCAGCTGACTATTCAGCACAGTGGTCTGATTGGTATGGCAAACTTCCGAGTTTTGAAGAAATTAGGATACCTAGATGGATAGGTTATTCCAGTCAGGGGCTAAAAATTGAGATACACGGTTTTGCGGATGCTTCTTCAAAGGCGTACGGGGCCGTGATCTATTTGAGGATGATAAAAGATAACGAGGTGGTCGTGTCATTGTAGTGTGCTAAGTCGAGAGTAGCTCCAATCAAAACGATCAATATTCCTTGTCTCGAGCTCTGCGCAGCTCATCTGTTAGCCATCCTCACTGATCATTTCGTGAAAACTATGCCTGTAGAATTAGCTTCTGTTCATCTATGGTCTGATTCGCGGGATGTGTTGTTTTGGATCAGAGCTCTGCCAAGTCGGTGGCAGACCTTTGTTGCAAATAGATGCACTTCAATCCAGGAATTAGTCCCTCGTGCTCATTGGCATCACGTCAGATCAAAGGAAAATCCTGCAGACGTAGTCTCTTGAGGTTTGAGTCCGGAACTCTTAGCGTCATTTGATCTTTGGCGGAAAGGTCCATCGTTTCTCTCAGAGTCGCGTCATCCGTGGACCACTGAGGCAGAGAAATTAGAGGTTCGGCCTCTTGAGGAGAGAACAGTTTCTAATGCCACTGCGTTTCAGTGTCCGGATGACCCGATCACTGGAAACGATCTTTTGAGGAGATATTCTTCAGTCTCGAAGCTGCATCGCATCACAGCTTATTGCATTCGCTTTTTGACGAAGCTGAGTTTTCGTCTGAGCAAGGAAAAAAGGGAGAAAATTCAATGTCTGCAGTTCGAATTCTCGGATCTAAGCGTAATTTCGAATGGATTGTTGAGCGCTAAGGAATTGAAGAATTCTGAATCATTATGGGTTCATCTCGAACAGAAGCGGAGTTTTAGTGACAGTTTCAGGTGCCCCGAGAAAGACAAGGAACTCAAGGACACCAATTCACTGGGATTACGACCATTTCTAGATCGAGGACTACTGAGAGTAGGCGGCAGGCTTTGCCACGCTCTTCTGGACTATGCGACCAAGCACCCGTTGATTCTACCTTGTCGAAGCCCACTGACTGAGCTCTTCATCAGACGAGCCCACATGGGTATTCAACACGGAGGCACGCAGCTCACGTTGGCCAATCTCCGGAATACATCTTGGATTCTCAAAGGTCGGCAAGCGGTACAGGTTGTGATCAACAAGTGCACGGTATGCCTCAGATTTTCTGCTAAAAGTTCGAGTCAGTTAATGGAAGATCTTCCCAAGGTTCGAGTTAATCCTGCCTTTCCTTTTGAGCGTTCGGGAGTGGACTTTGCCGGTCCATTTAGAGTGAGATTGTCGAAGTCTCGGGGGAAAGGCACAATGAAAGGTTACATGTGTATCTTCATCTGTCTCAGCACTCGAGCGGTACACTTGGAGGCCGTAGAGGACTACTCGACTGAAGCGTTCATAGCTGCCTTTAAACGTTTTACTCCAAGAAGGGGCCATTGTTCGATACTGGAGAGCGACAATGGAACGGATTTCATCGGCGCTGACGCTGAGCTACGGCAACGGTTCGACGAAGCTTCTCAGGAATTCAAGGACCTCGCTATCAATCTGGCTAACTTGGGAACAAGCTGGAGATTCAATCCACCTTCGGCACCACACTTTGGTGGGATTTGGGGGGCTGGTGTTGAATCAGCCAAGCGTCATTACAAAAGGATAGTTGGTGGCCACATTCTCACTTTTGTTGAATTCCCCACAATTTTATGTCAGATTGAGGCATCTTTAAATTCGAGACACCTAGCTCCTCTCCGAGATAACCCTTCCGATTTGGCTGCGCTGACTCCTGCGCACTTTCTCATACAAAGACCTCCATTTGTAATTCCAGAGCCGTCTGTTCCTCCTGGTGCAATCTCTGTCCACAAGCGTTAGAAATGGATTACTCAACTAGCACAACAATTCTGATTGTCATGGTCTAAGGACTATCTGCGAGCTCTACAGGAGAGACACAAATGGTCACGGCTCTGACGAGCCTTTCAGCCCGGTGCCGTAGTCTTGATTCGCGAGGAATGCAGATCAACAGCCAACTGGCCCATGGCCGTCGTGACGCAAGCCTTTTCTGGGGCTGATGGAAGAACTCGAGTCGTCGAAGTTCGCACCGCAAAGTCTACGCTGGTCAGACCTATTGTGGAGCTGGTACTGCTGATTTCAAGTTCTTCTGAAGATAGAATTGACTCTGTGAATAGTGAAATTTAAGTGACATTCAATTTTAGTGATCTGAGCGGAGAATCTCTCGTGACAACCCGATGCCCTATTGATAGCTGTTGAGAATTCCAGTTACTCTTTTCCTTTTAATTTTTCGATCATGCCATAATTCTGGCTCTCTTCCCTTTGGTTTGCTTACTTTTGAAGACCGAGAGTCACGGTCCTCATTCAAACGTTTCTTGATTATTCGGATGGTCCAACGATTGCAAATTCCTTGTGTGAATTCTATTGTGAATTTTTGCTAAAATTCAGCTTGTCGCGCTGATACTCAGCAATTATGGTTTCTGGCTAAACTTAATTCGAGATTATTCTTGCTGCTTTTTTGTACAGGAACATACAGTTTATTGTTTACTTGAATGAAGAGCCTTATATAGTTCACCGACTCTACCAGTACCATCATCATAACCCTTCGGTTGCTTAATATATACCTTTGATGAGATTTCTCCATTTAGAAATGCTGTCTCTCCATCCATTTGCTCTACTTTCAATTCATTCTGACAAGAATAAGACAACAGAATTTTCAAAGTCATCATTTTAGCTACCGGTGAATAAATATCCTCAACCA
>JAPYYZ010002857.1:0-24904 GCA_030522705.1 Eretmocerus eremicus | reverse complement strand
GTCATGTATATAGATATACTAGCAATGCTAATGTCTATAGCTGTATCTTGGAACAGAGTGCCCATTGGCAGGAGATACTTTAGATTCTTCATATGCTAGGTGGTACGAGTCTGTAAAAAAATTCTGGTGAAGATTGGTCACCCGGAGGTCTTGGTCCCCCCTTGTAAGTGCATGGGGGTACATGAATGATGAAGTCTATTGACTTCGTCATTAGAAGCTGTGCCCAACATCGCCCTCGGTTTCGTCCAACATCACCCCAAAAATCTATGAAATCTGAGGACTATGGCTCTAAAAATTTTTTCCGTACGTTCTTTTGAGCTACATTTCAAGATCCCGAAGAGCACGTAGGTGAAAGTATGATAGAATAGCCGGAACACGAAAAGTGTCCAGCCTTGCCCCACTCTTCTCTATGTATGAGTGATGGGATTTTCTGCGTCCGAGGTTCGTGCAAGCCTCCGTGACTTTTAATCATTGCGGCTAAAATCTTCGACGGTGTATTTTATTGATACCTAATTTTGTAGTTGGTTTCCAGAAGACTTTAGGTGCCTCAGTTTTTTATATTGAACAATTGGAGGTCAAAATCTCAATTACGTCCGCTGTTTAGAATACAACATTCCTTATAAAAACCTCCACTACTACTACTATACAAGTTCCTTAATCCTCTTACCGAACCATTATTTCAAATTCTATACTTTTGAGTGAATCATTCCACCTTTTCGCGAGTCAAACTTTGAAAGTCAGTTGACGTACAGGCAGACTACGTTTTGTCCAGAGATTCACACCAAAACTCCTGGTTTTGGTGTGAATCTCTGGACTAATAACAACTAATAACAACGCTAATAACACGGCAAATGCCCCCATCATCATTATGGCTCTTCATATTAGCCAAGTTATTATCAAAGTATTCTAAGGGATTGAAAAAATGCGCGAGAACATTTGTGGCATCCAATCTGTACATGTGAGGGTTTTGGAACGTGTTTTCGAAATCGCGTACAGAATTTTCAGTCAATTCCAAGCATTCCTTTGGTGTGTCGCTCTCAGTCCTATAAACTCTACCGCGTGGTAAAGCGCTTTTTCCGTATTAGTATTTGGCGACATTATGTGAAAACTATGCGTAAGAGAGTCTGCGACGAGTCCCCGAGTTGTGAGAGCATTTCTAGCGCGCTCAATGTCAATTCCGCCCCTGTCAATTCCATACCACTTCCGGACCCTTAAAATAGGCCATTGTTCCCCCCCGAAATTTACCTTTGAGCTATGTAACTCTGGGTATTTGTTTCTGATGCCCAAACAAGTCAAATTAACTTCGTTCGCCTACCAAAATCTATTTGGGGCTATAATAATTTTTTGACACAAACCACAGTGGACATTTTTGGCCCCAAAATTCCCACTTTCGGCGGAATCACTCGTATATGAACTGATTGTGAGTAAGCCAACTGACTGATTGTCGAAAGTATTGACTTGTAGCTCAAATTTTTCGAATGGTGATGAAACGTGGTCGTACATACGTTGCTAGCACTGGAAAAGGATTTTAGAGAGCAGATCAATTTTGTAAGTTCCGCTTCATGCGGATTGCGCATAGTCGACTCATGAATAATCCGCATTCACAAGCGCGGGGCAGACGGTTTCATTCGGGGTGTGCAATATTACAGTCTACAGATTATTAATGAATCCATATTCTACGGGAGGTCAACTTGATATATCACACGCCCATTATGAGTCCCCGTACACGTGGAGAATATCGAAAAATCATGATTTTTGTATATTATCCACAGCTCATTGTTCCAGCGAGAGAGCGCGCAGTAGCCTCACCAGCTCACTTAGAAAGTGGCCCCCTCAGGGTTCCGTACATCATTCAAAATTTTTGGAAATGTCATTCAAAAATTTTGCAAAAATCATTCCTGGACTATTTCATCACCTTCTGTCGATTGAATATCCCAGAATTTCGATTTTGCCCATTGCCATGCCCCTTTCTGCTCTTTTTGCCCTTCCTGCTCTCTTCTCGAATCTATCATTCCAGAATTTCGCAACAATTAGTCCTGGACTATTTCATCAACCTCTGTTGCTTGAATATCCCAGAATTTTGATTTTGTCAATTGCCAGGCCCTTTTTTGCCCTGTCTGACCTTTTCTCGAATCTATCATTCTAAAATTTTGCAAAAATCATTCCTAGACTATTTCATTACTCTCTGTCAATTGAATATTCCAAAACTTCGATTTGGTCCATTCCCACACCCCTTTTTGCGCTTTTTGCCCTTTTATCGAATCAACCATCCTAAAATTCTGCAAAAATCATTCTTGGACTACCTCATCATCCTCTGTCAATTGGATATCCCAGAATTTCGATTTTGCCCAACCCCACGCCCTTTTTTGCCCTGTTTGCCCTTTCTGCCTTTTTCTGGAATCTTTAATTCTAACATGTAAAAATTATTCTTCTATCATTTCATTGCTCTCTCACGATTCCAGATTAACATAGAAATAAGGATGGTGATAATATACATTAGAATAATTTTGAGATTTGATTTTTGATACCCTTTTAAGAAAGCATACTGCTAATCTCTTTTAGCACCGTATTTCAAAAAAGACGGAGGGTAGTAAGTATTTTTTTAAAATTGATATAGATTTGGTAGGTCGAAATGGGTAGAGTAACATTTTTTCAGATCTCAGTAGGAGAATTTAAAGAAAATAGGGAGCTATATGTGATTTTCAAATTTCTAATTCTATTAAAGAGAACGAGGAGTTACAGAAAATTCTTGACAGTTGCATTGGAGTTAGGAGATGAAAATGATTCAGGAGTAATTTTTTTAGATTTTTAAAGGAATATTTGGAGAAACTAGGTGGATTTTACTGATAAAATGTCGATTTCATACCTTTTTCAGTTATGAAATTGTATTCCTTTAATAATTTGCAGGACAAAACGTATTAAATATTAAGAGCTGAAAATGGACTGTCCTAATAAGATAACAGTCCTGAGAAGTGTACAAAATCTGCGATTAAACGAATGAACGGTGTAGGAGTTTCTGCGAACAAATTGGTGGATATATTTAAATCTATAGAATGGAGAAGTTTCATAAATTTGAAGTAAATATTAAAATTCGTGAAATAGGTGGGTAACTGAAGGGGTATGAACAACTCACGAAGAAAAAAATGTTATAACTCTTTCAGAGATTCTATCGCAGGATTACAGTTGAATAATTCGTGAAGAACTTATTGGTATTCCCAACTACTGTTTATTATGCACATTAAAGCGACGTTTCGACTGTGTAGGATAGCCCTCTTCAAGCTTTAACTTTGTACAAATATCACATTATGAGTCTATATGGAGAGATCGAAGTTCCAATGATCTAGAAGCTATAGCTTGGTGTCAATTCATATGAACATTTATCGTATCATTATTCTAACGAATAACTATATCCAACGGATGACGTTATCGATAGTAGTTTTTTTTCCATCTCTACAGTGATTTTTTGGGGGCGAGAGAGATGGAATTTCTCAGTCAACGATCAATCGATGACTCCCCAAAGATGACTGAAGAAGATGAAAAAAGTGTTATATAATAGTATATACACCTTATTGCGGAAATGCGCGTTTTCACGCAGCCGTCCGTGGAACAGGCGCATTCCCGCAACACGTTATTTAATATACTATTTCACCGATCGACGCCCCGCGAAGGTCGCTGAAAAAACGCGTTTTCAACGTAGCGGGGTATAAATAGAATCGTAGGAGAATTGAGGTAGATCTGAGAGGACGAAAGGGACCAATCGAATAGAATAAGAGAACATGTTGCAAATTTTTATTAGTGTAATTAGTAGAGCGGAAAACATGAGAAAAGAGTTGAAAAATCGAAAACCAATAGGGATCCATGCCATCGCAATGCTTTCTTTTTGAGAAATCAAAAAATGCATGGCACAATCTGCGAGAGCGTCTTTCCGAGATTCACACATGGTGGC
The DNA here is from genome assembly GCA_030522705.1 of Eretmocerus eremicus. Classification (NCBI taxonomy): domain Eukaryota; kingdom Metazoa; phylum Arthropoda; class Insecta; order Hymenoptera; family Aphelinidae; genus Eretmocerus; species Eretmocerus eremicus. The sequence continues at coordinate 20,958 of JAPYYZ010002857.1, read as the reverse complement.
AAGTTGGGTTACACTAACCTTATTGAAAGGTGACAATGAAATATATATTGAGTGACAAAAAATGTATTTCAATTTATATAAAAATCATTTGGCATACACAGTATGCATCATTTGATAACAATATATCATAATTAATTCTCTAAATCGCCTCGTAAAATCACAATGTTGCATTGCTATAATATCGCTCAGTTAACATTTTTAACGATTTTTTTTTCAAAAATGTCAATACATACAATACAATCAAGATTAAAAAATGTATGTACAAGTGAGTATCATTTTACAAAGAAACGTGGATCGCCCCGAACATTTTCAGAAGATTTTCGTGCATTTACTGGACATATTTCATCTGTGAAATGTAACTTTGTAGCAACTACTCCACCAATTCTAGCGGTTGGGGCATCTAAAATCGAAGTCGACTTCGTTAAATTTTAATTGTTCGTTTGAATCGCGATACTTTTTCCACTGTCTTGGTGGTCTCATCAATATTTGCCGTGGACATTATGCCGAAATTTACGCTAACTTTTTCCGGATCTAGAAAATGGTGGTAAATTTGCATGGCACAAATGTATGTGGCAATCGGATGATGGTAATAGTGGATTATCACTCAAAAATCCATTTAGAAGAGTGTATCTTTGTTCACGCAGATGAAAGAAATCTAATCCAGGATATGCGATCGAATGAAATCATGATTAAGAAGATAAACGCATTAATTGTTCGCTATAAACGATAAAGTTGCGAAGTAATAAGGGCCTCTGGTCGTTATTCAATCAACTTTACAACTGAATATAGAATTTCAAAAGTGAATGTACTCACGAGGAAAGTCCAGGTGCCATGCATTTGCCCGAAACTGCAGAATTGATCTTCTAACACCAAAAGATAATATCTACCAGTCACGGACTTTAGAAATCGTCTCTAACATTGTTGCTATATTTACAAGTATCATTTTCATTACGCGATGCTTTTTTTCAAACTGCAGCTCCAATGTGCCTGAGAATTTACATTTGCGGTTGATGAATGTCGTATTTTGGTGCCGAAAGGAGACTATTTCTACAATTTCAGTCTAATTCATGACCCACAACCTCTTGGCTTTCCCAGTCAGTATTCTCTAATTGTGATGAAGAAGTAGAGGTCACTAGGGAGTCTGGACTCAGTGAAGTACTCAAAATAGTGTATGCATAACCCCGTACATATTTTTGGTCCGGGGACTTGTCTACAGCTTGAGCAAAGCGAGCGCTACAAGCCTCTCGTGCCAAAAGACCCACGCAAGTTAAATGCGTATATGTCAAGTCTTTTGGGTGAGCTTCTTTCAGATTTAGAGTGTATAATAATATGTTTCGACCTCACGGTGCTGAAAGTACGAATCTCCCGATCTGTAGCGGTACTGAGTGGGTAATTTATACGCACGAGGCGAAAAAATATTTCTCAAAAGTGGAACAAATGACGACTATTTGCTTTCTCCCGAGTGTAAGAAGCCATTGAATCTGGAGTGATTCAAGCCAGTATAAACTTTAATGTTTCAAAACGCCAGAAATTTATTCAAAATATATGGAGATTAAGAATCGATTCACGAAGAGCCAAGGTTCACAGATTTTCAGAGTGGATATGCTCATTTTCTCGAGATTCCAACCGACCTAGCGGCAAAGTTTGTCATAAATGTAAAATTAGTCATAACTTTGAATGAGGGTTAATTACAAAAAAAAAACATATTAAGCACCTTTTTTTGCCTCAATTTCAGTGCATTGAATAATGATCCATTCAAATCCAAGCGATAGGTTCGATTATAAATATCACAACAAATCAAATTTGCCTAGAAACATTCAAAGCGCAATGAAAAGAAAAAGAAAAGGCTGCAATGATCCTCAAATGGATTTCTGATCAATTTCGGATCGGACCAAAGGATTTCCAATGATCCATATGAGATCAGTAGTTTTTCTTGACCAACTTTAATCTGCGGAGGTGGACTGCTCTCATTCAAATACTATAAACATTTTCAACTGTAATTGTCTGTAATTGTTAGCAAAGTTGGCGACAGAGATTTCAAAGCTGGCTCATTTTTCAGATGCAGCCGTAACTTTGAGCACTGCAATCATATTGATTCTCTCTCAACCAAAAAGAAATGAAGATCGTCTAAAAAAAATGAGAAAGTTGGCACGATCCCGAAATGCTCTCTTCTTGTTTCTGAAATCATTCCAAATTGAAAACTCTTTGGTAACCGTCAAATTTCATGATAAGATATAAACATTGATGATCATACAATTGTTATTCTGTTACAAATAAAAACATCAAAGTGGGACAAGTATCGGGAATGGAGAATTCGTATCAAGAATTCGAACAATCGCGACCAAGACAGTAATCTTAAAACGAAAAAACGAATAGTGAAATGACACGTAATCAAGTGCCTTTCAATTGATCACAGACATTATCGAAAAAGCCACGTTCGCTCATTCTGTACCAAGTACGACAATTTTTTAACTCCGAGCTTACAAGATTTTTGAGATAAGGTCGCCTTGTAATATCCGAGAGGTGATAATAATGAGCCAGTTTTAAATTATGTAAAAACTAAAAATTATCAACATGACTGGTGGAATGCGTGAAATCATTCAAAATCCAAGGTAACAATGGATTTTGATAGGGACCTCGAGGGAGATATTTTATTTGGGTTGGTGGCGGTAGAACTTGTAGTTCTTTCAACATTGTACAAAGAAACAAATCCAGCAAAAGTTGGCGGAACACATTATATACAAAACATTTAATATTTCTAGATCAGGATCTCAAATATATCTGCAAGCTTTCAAAATGATGTATTTGAAAATACTTGGAGACGCAATTGGAAAGATGCTTCCACTATTAGTTTTTTGTACGCGACAAATGCAGACTAACTGGACTAAGACTCGGCGGCCAGAAATCATCAGAATTGATAGCGCAGCCGTCATTTTGTTACTTGTTTCACACAGAATCACACAAGACGAGAAAATTTCCCATCTGTAAAGCGTTTCAAAGTATTTTTATATAAATATACATCTCATTTTAAGTATTTTACTTGACATAAGTGTATACTGTATATGTTCAACTAAAACATCTCACCTATTCAAGATTCAAATGTGTGAACATACGAGCACACTGCTAGTATAACATATACTTGTTTGAAGCAACTTTGAAATCGGAGACCAGTGCAGAACAGATGATTATGTACAGAGCTATACTCTAAAAATTATGGCCATAGGTTTATTCAATCGGGGTGTTCGGACCGAACTGGCGGCTTGGGCCTCTCCTCCTTCCTTCATGTGCATGAGGGAAAGAGAGGTCCGAGTGGTCTGACTGCCCAAATTGAACAAATCCTATATTCAAAATTCTAGTTCAAATATAATGTAATCTAAGTTCATGAAATTCATAATTTACAGGATTTCCATCTTCTTCTCCATTCTCTATTTTCGGTAAGAACGTTAAGAAAGCAACTTTTTGCGGTCATCTTCAATACTTGGAGATGTCACCCGTCACAGTTCCCAGGTGACATCGGGCATGAGGGACATTCATACTATGCACTTTTAATTAAGATGCTGACTTTTATATATTTACATTTCATCTGATGAAAGACCGGACGAAGTCAAATCGGTCCCATGGGGCTAAGAGTAATTTGCATTTGGATTTATATTGATCATTTTATCTCGGAAATGTAGTTCAGAACAGAATAGAGTGAATTACTGATGAATTTTATCCAAAGCATAGTTCAGAGATTATTAAAATCATCCGAAAAATTAGCTAGGTATGAATTCAAGCCTGACTCATTTCTTATAAATTCTTGACATTTTAAATAAAACGGATTCATAAAGCTTCTTTATAGGTGGGAAACGAAAAAAGACCTTCGAAAGACGTGACTACTTTCCCCTTGATTCCAGTGAGAGATAATATCATCAACGAGATGATTGTGCATGATTAATTGTGTCATTCAACCGAACTATATCTCAACATGAGAGAGACGGCGAGAATATTTTACAGTATCGCGCGGGTCTCCGCTCACATTGATCGCCTTCATTTTGAGGGTGCCGCATAGGCTAAGTTTCACTCCAAGGCTTACTGCCGCGGTCAAATTTTCGTGCTCAACATCCCTACATTCGTTCCGCGATTGATGAATGAGTGAAAAGTTCTTTTGAGTTTTAGTTATACACAGTGAAGGCGAATACGATGAACCGAAGATCTATGTACAGGTTTGTGAGATCGAAAGACATATGTGCACGCCAGGCACGGTCTTGGGAAAAGCAACGGGCCAACAAGTGCGGAGGCCTCGATTTCTACCATCCGTTGTGGCCACTTCGGCCTCGGCCTCGGTAAGCGGGCATGCCTCTATACGAGCTGCCCCGATGCTTCATGCCCCGCAAGGACGGGCTCGATCGGGGAAAGCCGCTTATCGCCATCGACCTTGGCCCGTGTCCACCCCTGCCCATCCAGAGCGGCCTCGGCCCGCCGCTGCTGCGGAATCTGCCGCCGCCTCGGCCACCGGCACCCATACTGCCACCGGCGTTTCCACCGAAGCCGCCACCGAGGTTGCCGCCGAGATCGTTTCCACCGCCATCGCCGCCACGGCCAGCATTGTTACTGCCAATGTTGCTCCCTCTGTGCATTGGAAGTCCCCTGAACAATCATATTGACTCCTTCATGATACTCATCAAGATCTATTTAGCGCAATATATTTCTCATCTGGTCATTGTAACATCCCGAAAACCGAAGATGCAGTCGTTTCTACAATTCTATACATCATCGTTCGCACGAAATTGTCGAGAATTCTTGAAAACTGATGCGTATTTAGCGTAAACAGCTCAACCTGAGCTTGCTATTAAACCTTCGCATAGTTGAAGCCACGTGATTCTTGTAAGCTCCGTTCGAGTTGAAAATGAATAGAATAGCTCCAAATGATATTGAGCATCACACCACTGGCTGAGCCCAAACTTTTTCAATTGTGCAAGATTTATGGCGTGGTGTGTACACCGAGAAAAGATTTTTCTAGAATTGAATAAATGTATTAATCCATAAAGGGTTTGATTGGATCAAAAAATTATTCTTTTGAAATCAATGAATATTGATTCGTTATCAGTCGACGGATATATTCAGTTATCAGCTTGATCAGACTGAAGAAATTTTATTGAATTGGAATGAATATGTATTCAGGCGTGACATACCAACTGAAAATTGATATTCAAACTCGATAATTGAGATTCCTCAAAACCAAGACATCAAACGAATAAATATTTATTTAGGTCTGATTATTAAAATAAAGAGATTGAATTCATATTTATTCGATTAGGACAAACTTCTTAGCGTCAGTTTATTCGTCTTGATTAGGATAAATATTTATTCAATATTATCAATTGTCTGTTGAGTTTGAAAGAATAACTTCACATTTGTCTAGAATAAAATTTTCCCGTTTTTGAAACACCGTATCGATGAACCAATTAAAAATCTTTATTGGATATCAATAAAAATTATTCAATTACATCATCGGATTCATTCACCTTCACCAAATACATGTTTCAAAGAGTTCAAACTTCTCAAGCCGTGAAAAGGTTCGAAATGAATGAATATTCATTCCAAATAAATAATTGCTTATTAAGATTGGGAGATTGATTCTTCGGTTTGAAGAAAATGAACTGTATACACTTCTGATATTCACCAAAATTGGAAAATTAATCAAACGATTAGATGTTTATTCAGGTCTGATGATTGATTTGAAGGAATTAAATTTATATTTCGACGCCTCCTATCACAGAGAAAAAAATTCTTTGGAATTGAATATATATATATATATATATTTATTTATACCTGAAGACTCTTATTGGATCGACAAATTATTTCTTTGAACTGAATGAATATTTATTCAATATCAGGCGATGAATCCATTCAGTTATCAGATTGATCAGACTGAAAAAATTTCATTGAATTGGAACAAATATTTATTCAGATCTGGCATACCTACTAGATATTCACATTCAATCTTATTATCTGAAATTCTTCAGTACCAATACATCAAGTGGATAAATATATTCATGAGTCTGATGATTGATTTAGAGAAATTGAATCCATACAGAATCAATTAGTAAGAAAATATTTCCCAATGTTCATCTCTCTGGACAGGAATAAAGATTTATTTAATATTATCAATTGTCTGTTGAGTTTCGAATTATGAGTTTACAAGTAGTTTGAATAAAAGGATCAGTTTTCAATTCGCCATGTTGATGAACTTATTCCAAATATTCATTGAAAATGAATGAATAGTATTCAATCCGACAATCGGATTCATTTATATTCACCGAATACGTTTTCCACGAGGTTCAAATTTTTGGAGCCGTAGAGAAGTTTGAATCGGATGAATATCTATTCTATTTTAATCATTGCTTATTCAGACTGAAAAATTCAACTTCCATTTCAAAAAAGAAAATTTCTCCGTTCTCCTCGCATGACTCTGGTAAAGCTGAATGAATATTATTCAAGTCAAGTTCCGGATTTCGTTTATATTCATGGAATACGTTGTCCAGGAAGTTAGATCATGCTGAGCCGTGGACAACTTTAAATTGAATAAATATTTGTTCCGTATCAATGATGGTATTTCAAATTTGTAAAAACAGTTCCCCATTCGGAGGTTGAAGATCTTTCAACTGTTGATTCAGCATTCCAATGAAATCATCAGCCTTGAAGATCATTTTATCAATCCAATGTACTGTTTCTTCTGCAAACCGCGGTGCTCCCGTTCGTTCGTGTATGATCCGTTTTGCTCTCATGGTCGAGATTGTACATGGACCGTTTTTCTTCTGAAAGATAACCCATCCCTATAACGCCCCGATGGCGAAAAAGTAGGAAGAAATTTTTGAAGGACAAATTTTCAAGATTGTCCGTTTTAGTCCGTAGGTAACACGGACTGAAAATGGAAGTACTGCGGATAGCCACTTCCTTTAGTTACTGCCAGTTACGTGAAATATTCCTCTACTGCATTGACTAAATATTTATTGAATTCGAAAACATCACTATTGAATCCGATCGAAAGTGAATAGAAATGATGATTGATGGTTGAATGAATATTTATTAAGATATTCTAAATTTATTCTTCTGAGGTTTGCTCCTAGGTGGCGTATATCATATTTTTCTCTGAGATAAGCTATCTTCAAATCCATTGTGGTTTTTATCTGGGGAATTTTTCGTACAAATCAATGAATCTGATGTAATCCCATCTGACATGTGAAGCATTAATGGTGACGATCTAGACTCATACCTTCGTTGTTGATCAGATTGAAGTATGTCCAACTGTTTCTCGCGAGCGACCAAGTGGACCCTCGATTCATAAATAAGGCTTAAAATCGAAATACTTATTAGATATTACTGTGATGTGACTAGATTAATATGTAAGGGTACTCTAGACTTAAGATGCGAGCGTTCTAGCTATGCAAGAGTACATGTAGTTTGAATTATAGTTTATAACAAATACAATCGTTGCTCGGAACCAAGAGCCGAATTTGCATAAATATTCATTCAATGTGAAAACGCCACCCTGGTGGATCGAGGTGAATGCCTAAACGTTCCAGAAATTTTTCTTCCATTTCTCACCATAATTTTGCAGAATACTTTTTAGAAACGTTAACGAGTCTGCGTAAGTACTTATTCACTTTTGAAAAATATTTAGCCAGACTTGATACCGGTTTCATTATTTGTATTAAACATTTATTCAGCTTGCATAATATTTCTTCATCGCACAATATGCTATTTTTTACATTCATAAATCGTGAAGAAATATCATTCAAATTCCATCTAATATTTACCAAAGATGCATAAATTTTCATCATTATAATGAAGTGGATTTTTCACTTCCATTAAATATCAGTTAAGAATATTACACGACAATCAATTATTCAATTCAAATGAATTTTTTTTCTCAGCGAAGAAATATGTAGATAATTTGAATGAATTTTCATTCATTTGTCAAATCCAAATAATGAGTGAAAATGAATGGTCAAAACAATCTCTCTGGCTTTATAAGATATGTACCAATGTTCAATAGATACTTATTCAGTTTTAAGAGATATTTGTGCAAACTTGAAGCTGATTTTTTTGTTCCTATAAAATATAAACATTTATTCAGCTCGAATAATATTTTTTCTTTTGAGAATCTAGCATCATTCACATTCATGCCCTTTAGATTTTATGAAATATATGTCAAAGATGGATAAATATTTATTGATCCTAATGAAGTCCATTCTTCAAACCCAGAAAAATATTAGTTAAGAATAATATTTGAGAATCATTAATTCAGGAAGCCACCGCGGCCTAGTGGATAAGGTCCTCGCTTTCAACGCAGGAGGCTAGGGTTCGATTTTCATAAGTGCCTTTTTCGGTGGTTTCGGTGGTTCGGAACCCACCTAAAACTGTAGGTCCCGCAAAATAACCTCAAAAAGAGGTTGAGAATGCGTTAGAAAAAAAAATCATTAATTCAGATTGTAAAATTTTTTTTTGAATTTTACAATTTTTTTTTCTCGATGTAGGTATGGATGTGCTCCACGGATGTAGAGGTTCAACTTTAAGGATGGTACTTGTCACGACCGCAATAATCTTTTTCATTCATAGCAAATCGAGCAGATTGAAGTCTGTCCCGTGAGTCTATGCAGTGAAACACCTCAATTTTTTCCCCATTAACAGGGTGCCTACTCTACTACAGAAGCCATCTAAAATATCCCACGATTTCCGACGATCATTTCGATGATTCCCCCGATAAATTACGTCAAAATTCGCATCACAAGAAGAAATTTTTAGTTGAAGAAAATTACCAAAATGCGATAGATCTTTCCCTCTTTATTCAAGAAAGTGAGTTATCGCAGACAAATCAATCAGTTTTCCTAACACAAACCTAGACATGTGACTTGAATGGACGATTTTTGCAAAAGAGAAGCACTGACGTGCAAAACTACGGGATTGGAATAATGCGCTCATCTTACAATAATATCCTCTCAAGTTCCTTGTCATAGCTCCCAAAAAATAAATTCTTCTAGTCCTTAGACGTTATGGATATTTTCTAAATTCAAATACTGGGTTAGCGCGAAAGTTTGACGTTTTTCTCAAATTTTCTTGATTTCTATCAAATCCAAGAAGTTGCGAGTACTGCGTTTAAAGGCCAAAAATGATCACTGACGTATATCTGCCCGTGTATTTTGATCTCCTGAACAAGACCCTGATGTCCGATCGAAGGCGCGAGAAGAGCCTCCCTTGACGAGGAGGCATAGAAACAGTTATAGGCTCGTTGGAGGTATATCAGCGGTCAAAGCACAGAGGGAGCGATGCTTACGGCGGCGACGCGTGCGTCACGGCATGTTGATTTTGCAAATCACACCGCAGCCGTCAATCCGAGCCCGGGTGGTTTCGTGGGTCGTGAACAAATTGAAATCGTGGTCTGAGCCAATGAATCGAGGTAACTTTCATTGAATTTAATCGATCTTACTTCAGGATTCCATAAGCATATAAAAGGGACCAGGGGACTATTTAGATCATTTTTATCATCGTGAGGAAGTACTCTCTTCTGTTCTACGTATAGTTCCAGGTAATTTCATTTTAGATGATAGAAAGGTGATGAATCATTTGTTAAAAGGTCCTTCACGGAGAAGCAGCTTTACAAGTATCTCTAACATTCTTTTGGTTAGTTAGAGTGATCGCTGAAACGGACCAACGACCAACCCATCTCTTCTCTGGGCATTAAGAGTACATTTTTTTGAAATCACGTGTGAGTTTGAAGAAAATCCTCACAAAGTCAAAGATGTCAAAAATAGGGCTTTCAGTCCGTTTTAATGGATTTTTGAGATCTTGAAGTGAGATTGATCAAATTCGATGAACTTTACCTGGGTTAACAGGCTAATGTACCGACTTTGATTTTTCTACGCCTCATAAAACCACCGCGACCATGTTCAGGAGATCAAAATACGCTTGGGCAGTGATATATGTCAGTGATCAATTTTGGCCGACTGAAACGCATTGCTTAAAAAAACTCGATAAACGATTCGATAGAAATCAGCAAAAAAGCTATGACGTCTCTCTAGACGTCATAGCTTTTTTGCTGATTTCTATCTCCAAACGAACCTCTGCCAAACGAATCGTTTATCGACTTCTACAGTAAAAAGCACAAGAGGAAATCATCATTGGACGTATGCATCATTTCGACCCAAAAATTTTACACATCAATGTTCTTCTGGAAAAATTTGGAAAAATCGTAGAAATAGCGTGTTTTCTCTATTTCTGATGAAACCCCAAAGGTTTTACTCTACCTGAAGAACTCGTCTCTCGACACCCAGCGAAGAACTATCCGTACTTGCTCGCGAGAAGACAGCCAATTCCACCTCAAACGTAACGATTTTCGAAAACTTTCATTTTTTGGCCCACTTTGATGATTACGCACGTTCTTCAGAGACAAAATCTTGCCGTTCGAGAAATTTTTTCGTCAATTAAATTAAGTTTACATTCGAAGAATTAGAGATTTCAATCATCACATTGCACAAAAAGTACCATTTTCCCGACTATCGCAACTCCCAATTTTTCCTCGTTTTTCTCCTACCAGATAAGAGTTCCCGATGATTTCCCGTTCTTTCCCAAAGTAGACATCCTGCATAAAATTTTGTTATAATGGATAGCTTCTAGGTAGTTCTTAGCCAGAACCTACTATTCAATTTTTTATTGATACGTAAGTTGATCACAGAAAATGTATCTGGAAAAATTGTTTTTTCCCCCACTGATTATATTGAGATCCTAGATTTGATCTTTCAAGGTTGATCAACTCATTTCGAAAAACGAGTCAACTAATGATTGAAAAATCTTCGTTACTCACGCCACATGTTGATGTTCGAAGAAATCAAAATCTTGAGATCCTGGATGAAAATCTTGATTCATAATGTTGTCTTCAGGTGGATAATTATGATTTGGCCTGAAATCCTGCTGGTTCTGATGAAATTGTCGGTTAAGCCGCGAGTCAAGCGGCTTATTGGTCCTAAAATCAGATTGGTCCCGTGGAAAATTTGATTGTCCTTTGTGGAACGGCAAAGGAGGTGGCGGTGGCGGTCTCGTATCGACGCCTCGTAGATCGGGACCGAGATTGTCCCTCCTCTGCGTGCCCTGAAAATTGAAAAAAATGAAAATCAGACAGAACAATTAGCGTTCTGGAGAAAAAATTGCTTGTCTATAAACCAAAGTTACTAAAACTACGGCGAACTAATTTCCTAACTTTTCGAGATTGAAGGAGGAAAAACAAGCTTGAGTAGTTAAAAAGACGCAAATCATTGAAAAATTACGAACCACGGCATTTATTGAGCTACCGGGACCAGGCTTCAATCGCATATCCATATCGATTCCGTGAGAGTGCTGTGCATTGGTAGATGGAATAGGAGGCATATTTGGCACGCGCATGTCTCGATCTTGGGGTCGCAAGTCCATATGCATGCGATTGTTCTTCTTATTTTCACTTTCTTCGTCCGACATCTCCATATCGACACTCTCGACATTGTCACCAGCTGGTACATTTGGTCTTCTAAAAATGAAATTCAACGAACTCAATTGTAATCTTATTTATATGTGTGTTAATGGATAGCTCGTAAACTAGCGAGTAATCTTGCTACACTCGAGTGCTATTCCGTTGTGATTAGTTTGAATTGGGAGGACCAAGTCATCAAGCATGCGTTATTTAACTATTCATTTCTAGATCATGCAACAGCTCACAATTTTCAACTTACCGATAGTCTTGATCAGTCGTGGCCCACAAGTTAGAGAGCTGGCCTGGTGGAGCATCGTTGCTGTTGTTTGCTGGGCTTCCTGTAAGACTTATCAGATTACGGTGGTCAACATCGGCACCCTTAACAAGGCGCTGAGGCATTTGTTTTTCCGTTGAAATTGATACGGGTATGACCCTAAAACAGTTAGTGCTGAGATATTTTTCGTGCTTATAATGTTTTGTGACCTCAAAGGCATGAGTAAAAGGTCACCTGTGATCAACGTCTCCAACACTACTGAGAATGGGCTCTTGCGAATGAGAATCGTGGTATTCTACAGGGGCATTGAAACCGGCCTTCTCGTATAATGGAGGCGACTCTGGAGTTTCAGACAGGGCATCCTTGAGCATGTTCTCTGTCCAAACAGGCTCATTACTACTCATATCCCACTGTTCATTACTTAATTCATTCCACGTACTTTTCATTTTGTTGTCACTCACAGGCCAAATAGGATTAGTGTCATTGTGTACAGGAAACACAACTGAAAATAAACATGCGAAACGCATCGATAATACTCTAGTCTTGATAAAATCTAGATAAAAGAGAAGCTTAAAAACCTTTTTCATTCCATTTTGAAGTTTCCTTCGGCGTATCGTTGGCGAAAGTCCATGTTGGAAACTTGGGCGGCAGCTTATTATAACAATTATTGTCGTCTAAAAATTCGATCGGTGGCATAGGAGGGGGTTGAAGTGGATTGATTGTACTCATTGATCCATCAAACGAGTTGGTAAGATTAGTTACATTATTTTGACTATTTTCACTAGAATAAGGCGATGGGGTGTGTGATTCTCCATTCAAATTTCTTGTTGTGAGAGGCGTGCTGTGACCTAACTGAGCATGATTTACACTTCCTAGCGGAGTAGTTGGACTACTCACTACTCTTCCCATCATTGGTGTCGATGGAGGTTGCCTGTGTAAACTAGGTATGTAATCGTTCATTGCGACAGGCCCGGGTAATATGTGATCTGCATCATCCAAACCAAGTCCGGGAATACCGCATGGATCAGATATTGATTCTGATGATGGCAAAACTGATTTCAAAAAACTCGAAACTGGCTCTTCATTCTTTGGTTCCGTTGCAGTAGGATTGAGATCTATCAGTTCATTTGATTTATTCTGAAATAACAAAAATACTTTTTAGTATGCCTTCAAATTCAACTCATCAGTAAATAATTCATGGGGCAGCAATTGAAGTAGTGCTGCCGTGAAACGATACGATACATTTTCAGATCATCGATATCTATCTCGCATCAATAGCAATGATGTCTATATCGATATCGATATCGAAAAATATCGTTACACCATTTATCGTTATCGTATCGTTATCGAGGCAATAATATCGTTGATATATTGATATCGCCGAAAATTTCCGTGAAATTATACTCTGAATAAAACGAAAATACCAATATTCAAATGTACGTTTCAAATTCGCACGCACGATGGAACAGGCGAAGTAGATGTGCCTTACCAATAAATCAATCTTCATTTGCTCAATCGTTCACATGGAACTCCGAGCAAAGTTCACTCATGCGATCAGTTGGTCGTTTCTCTTCACACTTCATAATTTCAATAGTGGAATACAAAGAGTACCAGCCAAAACGTCCAAAAAGCGTCAGAGAGTAGCGATCGATAAAATGTTGTCAATTTATTGAGAAAGATGTGTTTTTCTAGAAATTAAAAAAGTTTCGCCGGCAACCCACCGAGCCGAACCTTTATAAGAATAACTTCAACAGATTCAAAAAGCATGTACCAAAAAATGTCAGTATTTTATTCAGGGCTTTCATGTCCCTGAGAGCCGCAATCTCGAAAAAATCAATTTCTGACTCTAAGTCACTAGAAACGTACTTTAATTTGAGATAAAAACCGTCTTTTGAATGACTGCTCCATGGACTTTGATCATTTCTTCAAAAAACTATGCGGAAATGAGAAGTCATGCGATATCAAGAATATCGCGACATCTCGCGATAAAATATCGTTCGATAATCATTATCGACCCAGCAGTATCCCTATCGATCTCGTTCGTTGGTTGGTTGTATCGTTCTCGTATATCGATATCGAAAATATCGATATCGCGATACGATATCAATATTACATCGATTATCGCGGCAGTACTAAACTGAGGTATAGAATGATTAATGCACTATTGATTTCTGGATTGCATAAGTAGAAACTATCAGAATATAAAAAATGACCAACCTCTGGAAGTTTTGGAACTGAAAAACTGGCACTGACAACCGCATTAGAGTGTTCGCAACAAATGGTGTGATTTATTCAAGTTTCTGTTTGGGAAAAAAAAACGATCAAAATTTGGAGTGGGCACAAAACTAACATGACTCCATCATCTCTACGTGGAGTTTTGACAGCAAAACAGTTTTGTTAAATGTCGGTGAATTTTGGAAAAACCTCGAACTAAATCATCTTGGACGCAGTGCTGAATTTAGTATAGAATTTTATGTGAGCTATAGCTATAGCCTATAGGATCTCCCGAAGCCCGCAATGTAGAGAATTCAAGTAGATTCAAGTCACCCTATAACTTCCAAAAGGGCGAGATCATCAACTCACTTTTGAAGCATATTGCGGTATGAGAAATCAAGAACACCATACCCAAATCGATAATATGTACTATTTCTAAAAGGGGTTCGGTTGATTATTGTGCTCAGAATTGTGTTCGCTTCATTGCTTCTGGTCTAAGATATCATATCACTCAGTTTGGAGTAAACAAATGTTGAAAAATAATCATTCTTCCGCGAATTAGAAAAAAATATATTTCGAACTAATTTACTACCGATCGATTGCTTGATGTGCACTCGCGTGGAAATTCTAGTATGAATTGGATGACGACATCTGTGAACTATATCCATATAAATATCACCTTATGTATGTGCTGATTCGATCTCAGATTGATATGAACCTCTTAAATCCGACCTGCGAACTCTAGAGCTTCGCTTGAATGCATCAAAGGATTCTGATCTTCAATGAATTGAGATGAGAAACTTGGAACTAAGGATACCCGAAGGCATTTCATTCTTCGACAGTGACCGGACTTACCAGACTGAGATGAAGGCGTCGGAGATATTCGACAGTGGCCAATCATCTCTTCCCCACGAGTCCGGTCGCTGTCGGAGGATGACACGCTTCCGCTTCAAGGCCATGTCGGAGCCATGTACGCGATGTCACAAAAGTTTTTCCTAAATTTCTCGTGCACCTTTTCGATTTGGGCCGAAATAAGATTTCACGAATGTTTGTTATATTGTCTAGCTTGATTTTGTCTTTTCTTCGTTTGACCGGAATCGACATACTATTCGAGAATTCTGGGAAAAGTTTGATATCGAGTATATGGTGATTCCGTTGAAACTGCACGATTGGCTGACCGGAGCTTGTAATCATGAAAAACGGAAAAATACTCTTGGCCTACCATTTTTCCAAGGTGAATCCTATCCGGAAGTATGTTGCGCAATAGTTTTTGAAGTAAAAACAAATCTTTTGTTAGTCCCATATAGTCATGAGGACCCAAAATGCCCTTATCGCGGTATGTCCTTATACCAGCCCGACTTTCGCACTTCATGTGCACATTTACACAAGATATAACACGATCGATTTCGGCGGTGTAAGATTCTAGTATTCGATCATAACATGGTGTATCCATCACAGGAAGAGGCAGCTCGAATTTTTTCTTAGTGTGTGGTTGTGGTCGAGATTTTGTCCATGGGTTTTGCTCACTTTTCAGAGGTGATCATGGTATTTTTGCTCAAATATTCTTCGAGACTTGAAACCCTTCTGTACCGATTTCAGTAGATTGAATGTGAAAAAGCGCTTCAATTTTTTGCTGCAAAATAACAAGTGCCCTTGTCGTCGCTCAATAGTTATCGAGCGCAGTTCGACCATAGTACCTAACAAAAAATTGTTTCGATGGGTCGAACCATGAGTAGCTGTCCTTTATTCGGAAAACTCGATTTGTCACCAATTAAGACATTTTGAGACTACTAGCCTGAAATGTCCGTATCGTGGCAAAATCTCGCAGAGTTTCAGGGTTTCCTCGGATTGGGCCGCATCTATCCTGCTAAAACCGATGAAAATCTCGCTCGAGTGACTATAATCAACGCTAAAAACAGATTTTAAGAGCCTCCGACGGCTCCCGTTGAAAATTAATTTTGATCGATTTCTCTCCCTCCACCGTGTTTTGGGTCAAAATCGTGCAGTTTTAACGGAATTGACCATATTTATAGGTATACTCAGCCTGCGTAATCAAGTTAATAAAATATTTATAGGATATAATTCCGATTTGGGTCAAAATATGATAAGTTGAAACCGAGTTGGACAATGACAAACATTCGTCAACTCTTATTTTGACCCAAATCGAAACTGTATCCGAGAAATGTGGGAATTACTTTTCGAGCCTTTTCGACCTGCAAGGCTCCTACGCGAACTCGAGTACGCGGACAGACACACACCGACGAAGCGCGGTAGTATTGTTTACACTATATAGAGTGCGGGGCATCGTCGATGTGTGTCTGTTTACTTCAGTTCACGGACGAACGCAACTTTCTGTTTGGGGCACAAAGATCCTTTCCTCGTAACTTCAAACTTTTTGTCAATTTTGCCGATTTTACTCGGGATCGAACCTGGGGGTGAACCCTCGTGAGGAAAACATCTATTTGGCAAGGTGCAATTAAAGCGCCACTTTTACTCCCGATCCCGGATCGGGGAATCGGCGCTTAGTCGCTTTGATACCAAAAAATATTACACGTGCACTTCAGTCGTCAAGCTGTCTTGAGGCACGGAGGATATTTTCGACTCATTACACTGAAGGAAGAACGATCCCGTATCTCAACGAGAGCCCTCACCGGTGCATAATGTAATAATCCAAACTATAGTAATTTGGTCTACTTTCATGAACAAATTGGCATGAGTTCATATACTTTTAAAGCTCGAAAAAGAGACCAGGGAAAACAAATTCAATTCCTTCGAAAATACGTCATTTGAACCTGCTTATAATCACTGTTCAAAGGCAAGCAATCGCGATCATGAGTTAGAAAATTGTGGTAGAACATGAGAAGATACAAGTAACAGTTGTACGCTGAAAAAAGTCTCGAGTAGAATTACACTTTTGGGAAGTGGTTCGGAATAGGACGCTTCCCAGAAGTGTAATTTCACACTCCTCAGGGCATGAATTCTACAGTCATCGTGTATACTCACACCGCGACTGTGATTGTGCACGATTGTGCGTTGACTTTCAAGCTGTGTCTTTACACTCCTCAGAAATGTAATTTCACAGCCGTCGCGTAGACTCACTTTCACACCATCATCTTTGTGAAATTCCCTCGATCGGAGATTTGATAATTTTCAAAATTGTATTACAGAGCACGTCCCGTTTATAAACCACAGGATAGAAAGTTGGCTTTAGAAAGAGTATGGCAGTAAAAATCTTGAATAGCTGAGAAATTCAGAGAACAGATACTGCGGAAAGTACGCGATGGCCTCAATAAGGAGTAGTTTGATACGAATTAAGTACCTTGATGGAGTTGACGATGGATTAGCATCTCGATATTTCTTTCTTAGTTTCAACGAAAATAAGTAGAATCAACATCGTCTCACGGTCAATTGATTGATAAGTCGATAGATCTCTTGTGACTATTCAGAATATCTTATTGATCTTTGCGTGTCGTTTTGATATATTAACATAAAGATGAATCAGTCGAATAAGAAAAATTCTCTCTTGGGATCGAATTGGAGCTTTTTTCAGTGGTGAGCTCGCATGCTTATTTTTTCAATCAATGAATCATTTGAATCGATACAATACTAGAGAATTGTTGACAATACAAGAGAAATTTTGAAATTCTTACCTCAAGTAAGTTGTACTGCTGATTATTCACAGACGTTACAGAATTATCTGTAAATATACTTCTCTGAAATAAAAAAAGAAGTTAAATTCATCCATCTGCAATTTATAAATGACAGATTTCAAAACTTACTGGGTCAAAGTCTAAATTTCCTCCAATGAAAGATGAAAAATTGCTAGTGAAATCTGCAGTTGTGCTGTTTATTGGAGCAGTAAGAGGATTATAATCTTGACCATATGAACCATACATCGATGGGGGGGCTACATCAACTAATGACTGGTCAATTTGGTTTTCATCTCCAGGAAGTTCAATATCACTGTCGGGACTTGGAGAAGGAGCATTAACATCCGGTGACGGAATTGGAGAAGCTAGCATTGGTAAAAGTTCATCCAATTTTTTTTTCAAATTCTTCACTCTACTTCCAAAATTTCTGTAAGCCTGTAATTTTTTTCTAAGTTTAATATCTGAAATTTCTCGTAGCTATTGAATGATTTTTTCATGTAAAAGTAAGCACATCACGTGAAGACGATCAATCAAATTACATTAACCCTTTGGAGCCCAGCTCTCATGTAAACCAACACAACTGAGTCAAACCTTTAATTGCAGGGAGTTACAAGAAATACTTCAAGAGAACCTGATAGATCTTGAACAACATTTTGATATCATATCAACGAATTGTAATACTTGAAAATATAAAATTATGACTATCTAAACCTTACAGATGGGGAAAATATTCTCTGGTGGACCTTAAAATAATATCACTTTAAATCAGTGCAATTTTTGCCATGCATCAAAGATGAATGAGGGTCCAAAGGGTTAAATTTTGTGGTCTTGACTATAATTGAAAAAAACATCCTGAGAGTTGAAAATCTGCTGCAACAAGAATCGAATCATTATGTTGGACACTAATCGAGCAGATAAATACGTCCAACTTACATTCACAACTATTTTGACCTCTCCTCGTTGAGTTTCATAAAACTGGTCGGCTTGTTCAAGGAGGTCCAAGACTTGCTTCCTCTCTCTGATCTCAGCTTCAAGTGCACGAACATAATTTTCAATATTCCTTGCAGCATGATCAACTTCTTTTTCAGCATCCTCCACTCTTCTTCGATCTTTCAAAGAGGCACATAACTCTTCAGCATTATTTATGTCCACATTTGTTTCCCTTAGGTCTCTCAGTCTTGCATCTGTTGCTTGCTCAAGTGTAGCACATGATCTCATGGTAGAAATAAGTAAAGCTGCTTGGAATTCCTCAGGCTGTTGAATCGGTTGAGGATCCATTTTCTTTTTTGGGGCTGCTGATATGAGTCCTGACAAGTCAGCCAGAAATTCTTCATCATAAACTTGCCTCTCATCCCAAATCTTGAAGATCCTTAGAATACGATGTTTCACTTTCTCATCTCTCACCATGGTTGTAGCTCGTTGTAGTGTTGTACCCCATGATTCAACAAACTCGAAATTTTTCCGCTTAGAATATTGAATAACGTCATTGGCTAAGTAAAAGAGCGTAAGTCTGTGTTCCACTTTAACTGTAAAATTCAAACATGATATAAATTCTTATTTTGGAATCGAAAGTGATTTAGGAAGAACTTTGATGGAATATCATACAAATCTAAACAAAAAAAGTAAAAATTCTTCAGTTCTAACACAATACTCAGCTATGGAAATCAATTGTTGGTGGTTAAATAAATTTGGGCAATCATTGGAAGTGAGTGCAGTAAATCGAGTTACATTTTTCAAAAGTAGAGTGAAAAGCTAGTAGTATATATAGAAAAAGTAGTCCCAAAATATCATTTTGTTAATTATTGAGAAAATGATTTTTTCTTGGCTTTGACTATGACATTGCAAGTAGTAAGACCAATGATATGCAATGTAAAAAGATTCTTATCTTTGACTCAGATGTAAGGGAAAAAGAACTGAATTCCCAATACAAACCCTTCTTCAAGACTTGTAACCAAGTGGAAACAATCTTTTTGTGATGCTGCCTCCTTTCAAGACACCATGCTGAAAGACTTTGAATAGACTCTTGGGAATCCTTAAGGGATTGGAGTCGCCTTTCAAATTGCTCTTGGTCAAAGTCATTAGAAACCATGGTTAAGTCGTCAATGAATCCTTGTATTTCTAAAATTTTCAAGTGATGTAACCTGAAATAAAGGAAAATATTCTCATGGTTAATTCCGTCAATAGAATCTGAGTCCGTACTGGCAGAAATTTATCTACTGCAACAGCAAAGTAGATTTCATAAAACATGATGACTATGACATGAGGGAATGAATATAACTGTGACTGGTCTGTCAGAGAAAGCGACATTGGAGTGATGGGAAAAGCAATGCAATGCTATAATGAGACATGGATATTTGATTATTTTTAAACATGGTCCATCTTGCAAATTAATGAACCAGGGTCTGTAAACTACCTGTCTGTGACAAAGCTGTCTGCTGAATCAAGTTTCATAATTGGAGAGTAACTTGAATTGAGAATGGACTCCTGAGATTTGAGTACCGCATGCTCATTTGGACTGCAAGTAGTCTGAGACAGAATTTAGGAATCTCACAGAATTTTAAATGTCAACTGATGTCAATCGCTAGCGTCTATGTCATGGACATTGTTAGCTATCACTACTACCACAGACAGATTGGCGGAATAGAAAGAGGAGCAAGTCAGGTTCCTGTGCTCGCTTCTCTTGCTCTCTTGGCCTATGCACTTTTGCTCAATTATTCCTCTGACATAAGCTCACAAAATACACTCTCACAGACATTCACTTTTTCTCTCTTTTCCTTCTTCATGCTTTGCTAGCCAATCTCACCTTTGCGGTTTACTTGACGATTTCATATTCAATTGTCAACGAGTTTTCAGGGCTGGAACCGCACGAGCGATTAAAAATCACGATAATTAGCGCTCGTATAGATTAGGGGAGTAACGCTGAGAGCTGAATCGGGATGATTTTATTCGATGGTATTGCAGGTTATGAGGAGGCTGAGACGAGAGAGTTATCTTACCAAAATATACGCGTCGCAGATCTCACATGTCACCGGTGAGCGAGTGAGACCAACTTGCAGAGGAGGATTGTTGGAGATCTTTGAGGCGTCGTCGGAGGCAGGGGACCGCGGGGCTCCAGCGGTATCGGAGATTTGGGGCCGAGTCCAAAAGCACAAAGCGGCAGAACCGACAGCGGCTGCCCCGGTAGCGACCTGAGTGTGAGGCCTGGTGAGGCCTCGAGCTCGAGTCGCGTCGCTGCCTTGCGGACCCGGTACGGCACTCGCACTCGTCCAATGCCGGTTACGGGCTCTTATTGGCCTCTTGCACGCACGAGACTACTTTTGCACAGTATCGGCGAC
>JAPYYZ010002856.1:0-12404 GCA_030522705.1 Eretmocerus eremicus | reverse complement strand
CATACGTAGAATGAAGATTCGTTTTCCTGATGCCATATTGCTATCCCCACCCACACAACAGCTGTCGTTCACACACACACACACACACACACACACACATACACGCGCGCTCGCGCGCGCGCACGCACGCACGCACTTGCATCCGCACACAATGAACATTGGCAACTCCAACTTTACATTCACGTTAACAAAGAAAACTGGCATCACAATATCATGTACACTCCGGCTCCGCGTGTGAATCGAGCGAAGTCGGGAACGAGAGCTGTGGATGGCTGACAGCTGACGGCGCATACTTTGCTACCGCCCCTAAGCCCTCCGGAGCGCGCGTGACGTCGCAGAAAAATTATCGCATCTCAAAAACTAAATTTCCTACATAATTCCCAGATAGCTCATCTTGTAGCTCCACTGTCGTACTTTCGAGTACACCGTGCGGAAAGAATCGACAGCCCCAAGTTCTCGCGGAAAAAATCCGAGAAAAGTGCCTGAATCAGCGTTTCTTGTGACTTTGATAACGATTATCTCAGAATCCTGACGTGATAGGACCATTCCGAAAACGGATTCGGATTCAGCAGCTGAAACTATGTCTAGAATAATTGTTGTAATGATGAACGCATTTTCATGTTCACCAGTGTGATTGATTCTTCATTTATTCACGAGTTTTGATCATGTGACAAGCCCCGCCATCTGACGAAGCATTCATTTCCCTTTCCTTTTGATACCTTCTCTAGTGGATATGAGGTATTATCTTTGACAATACTGATTTCTGGTTCAAAAACACCTCCAACAATTCGATTTCCAGAATCATCTTGTGGAAGATATGTTACCGGAACAGTGTCTTGTACTCGTACGACTCTAACAATCTCGGCACTCCAATTTGAGGTGTATTTTTTATCAAAGATTGATCTATATTTTGAAAGTCTAACATAATCTTCGAGCGAATATCTAGGTTTCTCCCTACGATTCAAATCATCGCAAATTTGAACAGAGGAGAGTAGATTTCCAATGATTCCCTCCTGATTTTTACTTCTATTCCATACCTCAACGGGTTTCAATCCAATCGTTCACTGCTTTGTATTGTTGTAAGTATCCACAATATCTTCTAGTATATTCATCTACTTATGATTGCCTCTTGGTGAAAATATTTCAAACAAGTCACTTTTCAACGTGCGATTGAAGATTTCAACGAGACCGCATTCAACGCTTGGATGAGTGCTATAGAAATTGATATTATGTTCCTTGATGAGTGAAAGGAATTCTCGGTTGTAGAATTCCTTCCCTTGATCAGCTTGTAAATTTTGCGGGTCGCGGTTCACCCTGTTGAGTATTTTTCTGAATGCGTAAGTCACATCATGACCCGATTTCGATTTGACTGGTTCGGCAAAAGCAAATTTCGGGAAGACATCGATCACCGTTAGGATATATTTGAAATGTTTATTAAACGTCGATGAATTAATTGAAATGATCAAATCAATTTGCCACAAGTCGTCGACACCTTTCATCTCCACTTTTCGTCGAGGGAAATTCCTTCTCGCGGGTGCGTATAGCTTTTGAATCAGATTTCTCCTTTCGAAAGAATAATTATCCATCTTTTTTTCTCATCAAAACACGCTAATTGATTTCTTCCAGGAGATCGTCACAACAAGAATGTGATTCGGCAATTTCATCCTCAACTTTGAGCTTCCAAATATTGAACTTGGTAAAATTTTGATCGAGACCTTTTAGATTTTGTCCAAGATTATCGATTTTTCCATCGATATTTCCAAAGTTTCCTCAAGCTTGCTCGAGGAAGTATTCACTCGATCTTCCAAAGATTTAACTCTTCCATTAACGTCTCTAATTCTTGCTGTAACTTCCACCCCCCTTGAATCACTACGATAACCACTTCCGAATCTGTTGATGTTCATTGTGATACTAAACGAGATTCGTATAACGATTCATTCATATATCAAGGAGAACAATCGTGTGTGAAACTGGTACTTCATTAGAAAAAATCAATCCACTTGATCAAATTTTGTAGCAGTACATCTCATATGATGCATCCATTAAACAGTACGTGAGGCACACCTATGTTGACCATTGAAATGATTTTTACAATTGGAAAACTCATAACTCGGTGGATAATAACATTGTTGAGTCATATCATAATCATCGTGAATATTCTTCAACCAATATGACGAATTCTGTTTGAAATATTTCGGTAACATTTTTCTCAACCAATACTCCTTATCATCGGAGTTCACATAAACATATGTCATCCCAAATATCGAATGTGCTTGTTCAATTGCCTCTTCTAATGGTTTGATTCGATCTTCTCAATTAACCTCGCCATCAGTCCACAATAATCCATGTTGATAATCTGCTGCATGACGAACGTGAGCCATATCCTTGATGGCAAGAGTTTTAGAATCACATGGAGGCCCCCCAGTATAGTGAACGATTTCATAATTCGGGAAAAGCATTGTGAATTCTTCGTTCAACACGGCGATTTCTTTTGGAACCAACCTATTCCTCACGTAGAATCCTTGAAGATATATGAAGAGGGAATTCGATTTCATCGGTCGGTTGAATTCAGGTTCCTCATCACTAGAGCATTCACGTTCAACTCTCCCCCATTCTTCAAGTCGACAGTATTTCTTCGATCCATCTTTGAGAAATACATTAGATTACTTTATGTACAAAATCTGTTAATGGATTGTACTGTATTATACGATCGTGTATTATTAATAAAAAAGCACTACAATTATTAGGTATGTTCTCTTCGAATCCAAGATCTAATCGAATATCCACTACTCCGCTCTTTGAGGATTTGTCTTGGTGGCCGCAATCGATTACAACGAGTGGAGCTATTCCTCCACATTGCGTTCTTGAGAATAGAACACAGTTTTCATTTGAATTGTAATAAGTATTTCTAAATGATCTGTACATATCAAGAAGAACGGCCACATTTTGATCTTTCCAATCAACATTCAAATTCTCATATGAATATTGTTGATCATTCAGATAGAGCTTACAATTGTGAAGTTTACAATGATCAAACTCTACGCTTTGCTCCTTCTTATTACCCTGTCGCGAAGTTCGCATACCAAGAATAACATATCGAGGTCTTTCCAATTTATTAGTAGTTTTAATTGGCCATACGAGTTGACTCGTATTTTCAGGAAGAGTCGCCCATTTTACCAATTCCCAACTCCTAAATGCTATGGAAAGTGGGATACCAGTCTCAAGAGTCTGAAGCATTCTCAAACGAGTTAGATCATTCAAGAATATGTGATGAACATGCCATTGAATCTTTGTTAGCTCAATTCCTGGTATATATTCATCTTTTGTAACAAGTACACAATCATTATCGTTTCTCGATCGAATCAGTATTAATTTATGATCAGCATTGGCAATAATTCCATGAAAGTCTTCGCAGAAACCTAACAATTTATTCAACGGTAAAAAAAAATCGAAAGTGTAATTATTTTTCACTGAATGATGCCCTAAATTCCATCTTGCATTTGAGCAACTCTTCTCTTGGCTTTGACTGAGACTGATGTAATTCTTAAGTGTTGTAACTATACCAACATTCTCAATCGCGTCAATCTCCCTTCCATTCAAGTTATATCTTATTTCAGAAAATAAGAAGGCTGGAGAATTATTCGAGAGCACAATTGATCCTTCTCTATCGAAAGTGATGTATCCTTGAATATATGAATAACTCTCACACGGCAGGATATGAGAGTCTTTAGGATTGATTTTAATCTGTATCATATCGTTTTTATCCAAATCCATGAATGAAGTAGGATTGTATTTTCTCAAAACCTTTTTTGTGATCCCCTCGTCCGTCACTGGTTGAGAGAGGATGACCAAAGGATCATTTTTGCCAGCCATTTTTGAACATCTTCAATCCAAGAGAACGTCAAAACAGTATACTCTTGCTAGACAGAGGAATTCTTGTAGATTTCACACTTCTCGGTCTTGATATTGCTCCCAACTGAGAGGGTTGGTTAGCTACAGCTCTGTTATATACAATCATCTTCCCCTACTTACTTTTTCCTTTCTCTCAAATGCAATTTCAATACAACTCTCTCATTACGGAAATTGTCAAGTTTTCTATCTTGATCGCAAATCCTCACAGAAATATTGTCGATACTGTTTGTAGTTATAGGTAGATGAATAACACTTGACGGTACTACTCAAATCTTATAACCAACTTCTACGTCCGGACTCAATTCATGAATAACGTTTGAAAAAGTACCGTTGACGTATGAGTTCGTTGTTGAATTACACTCAATCCTTATCCAATCGGTGTTTATAATGTTGATCTCTAATGCTTGCTCCACGTAGAAAATCGTTCATACCTGATAATTCGTAAGATCCGACAGGGATTTCAGTAACTTAGTCTTTATCGAGATAGAATTTGTTGTTATCTTTATCGATGTTTGGAATGATGTTGTATGTCATGAAATTGGTTAATCCTAATTCGTGAACCTTTTTCTCATCATCACAGAACAGGAGGTTTGATGGTTTGGCCAAACTCTGACGACACACCTGATAACGTGGAAGTGTAAGACATGACTGAAGCTCAATCGCTCGGTTTTAGTATTTCATACATTTTCTTTAGAAAATCTTAACATTACTGTCCGCAATTACTCTGTGCATGAATCTGTCTCTGTGCTCGATTATAATGAATCTTACAATTAGAAGAGCTCGACAACCAATAATCAACGAGTTCAACTGGTGGTTTCAGATGTCCGAAACGATTGAAATAATATATATTATTCCCACTCTTGATAACAGCAACCCAATGACATACCTCTCCCATTTTCATAACCTAAATCCACAATGAAAGATTCATTCGATCTAGCGGGTGTTCGAGGAAGAGTTTGACATGAAAACACACCTCTAAAATAGGGTATCCCACGAGCAGCTCTCAGAAGTTCTCCTCCACTCATTCCTCGAACGGTTCTCACTTTATCCTCCCTCCTTTTCGTCGATTGACTTTTTTTTCAACAAACCCTCTCTTTTGTTGCGAGGAAAAGGATTGAGATACATTCCGCGACCTTCTAAGACTTTATTATGACGTTTTATTTCATCAAGCTGCTTATGATTCGTTCTCATAGTACTTATCGACTTTATCACGTTCGCTGCACCTCCAGCTGAGGCTGCAATAGTTCCTCACATGCCTAGGGCGGGTGAAAACCCTCCCCTTCGAGCTAGAAGTAAATCTCTCTGATTCGATTTTCTCTCTGCAATTCTTCGTTTCGTAGATATCCTCTTTCTCAATGATTTATTCACACCCATTCCAAATTGTTGTTTCCGATGCATGGTTGCTGCTACACCGCTTGCTGCGAGTCTTCCGAGAAGAGGTGCGTCTTTTATTCGTTTCTGAGCAGCTAATTGTAGTTCGAGATCAGCTGCGTGACGACTCTCGAGATCTTTGTGTTCGTGATAAGCTATATTTTGCGTTCTACAAGCTTCATCTAACGGATTGATTCCACGATCACCTCTAGCGAGACGTTGTGGTAATTCAGTACCAGGTCCACAGTAATGATATCCAGTAAGATGAAGTTCAAATGGGAGACTGTTGATAATCTTATTCACTGATCCTCCTCCTCGTTGACTATGTGCAGACATGCTTCCGACTTCAATGACATAGATACACTTAAGATTGATTCACGTTTCATATTCATTTATACTCATACTCGTAATGAACTTAAAGTAGTTTGATCCTAGACAGTGAAGAATCATGAGATTCGTAAAACAAAAAGGTGAGATATTTATGATCAATATTGATCAGAGCATATCGAAAGGTAAACAAAGGGAAAGACATGGAGAACTCTCACCTGATTCAATTCGATGTATCATTTGTGGACCTCCGAATCGTGGAAAAACAAATGTATTACTATCGTTAACCATCAGTCCAAACAGTTTAGTTTTTGAAAATATATATGTGTACTCAAAATCTCTCGAACAACCCAAATATCAATTCTTAGAAACAGTTATGGATTCATTGTTGAAAGCTGGAATGAAATATTATACTTTTAGTGGAAATTCCGGAATTTTAAATCCAAATGAAGCACTACCATATTCAATTTTTATCTTCGATGATGTAGCTTTCAATAATGAACGGAATAAGATCGAAACTTATTTTGCAATGTGTAGACATCGTAAAATTGATTGTTTCTATCTTTGTCAATCCTATGCACGAATCCCTGAACATTTTGTTAGATACGGTACAAATTCATTAATCGTCTCTGCGCAAGACGAAAGTGATTTGTATCATATTTCTAAAAACCACGTGAGTTCACATATGAACTTTCAAATGTTCGAGGATATCTGCTCAGCTTGTTGGGAAGATAATTATAGATTTTTAGTTATATCTGAAGATGATCCACCTCACAGAGGTGGATACCGTCGAGAGTTTGATACTTTTATTCAACTAGATATGGGTCAGTTGTCTCGTGAACACGATCATGACTAGAACGAAAGGACATCCTGTTAAGAAGGTGATTAGTTAAGTTCCCAAGAAATTTTCAAAAGTACGTGTGTGTGTGGAGAGAGATGTTCCAATCAAGGAAAAACTTGCTGGAACGAAAGCAAGTATTAGGGAGAAATATCGTAATTTGAAGTTAGGCAAATTAGAACATAAAAGTGGAACTCTCAAAAATTTGAAAACTCTGGTTCAACCACTTCAAAAAATCGTCAGTAACACAGATGTTTTACAGAAAATCACTGATGACGTTATGGTTAAGGGGGGAAAGGAAGGACCCCGCACAAAATGCATTGATTTTGGTTCCCGGTAATTTCTGACGATACTCCACTATCTTATAGGTCGAAGAGTGACGATCAAAAGTTTAAAAGAGGCCAAAGAGCGGAAATGTTCCGGTTTGGAGCTATAAAGCTTCAAAATCATGGATTCTAAAGCCTCAAGACAGGTTATGTTTACATTCCACCGAAGATATTCGGCTCCGGTGGAATAATGGGTGTACAATACGTACTTGTTGTGCGATAGGATTGTAGAGTACGGGATATGTTAATCGTGCCAGAATGATGAGAATAAGTACAAATCGAAATCCGATGCTGAGAAACGGCGAGGCAAATCAGTTGATTAGGACCATGTGCACATTAGGATCATGTGCACACATCACTAGCGTATTATCACACTTGGGCTACGCAAGACACGAGGAGAATTTTTTCATCCATCTCAGATGTTGTTGAATACGATCCGAGATGCAGGGCACAGGCCTCAGCAAGTTAATCCTGTCTAATCACATATTATAGCTTCACTTTTGTTGTACCAATTCAAAAAGATTGAACTCTTTCGGATCGCAAGGTTGACGGACTTTTGAGAATTTTAGGGAGATCGAAGGCAGCATACTGTGGCCGTCGTTATCATCACAGATGATCAATCGATCATATTTTGTGGATAGTTTCATTCATTTTTTCCTTATCTCCGTTGATTTGTAACTAGTTTAGGAAAATGATCATATCTGTTCTATGTACCAGCTTCCAAGATTCATTCCTATGTACGAGATGAATCTCATCTAACTGTTTTCGAAATGAAGTACTATATATTTCATGAATGAGCTCGTACATGGGAAAAACAATTTTTTGAGATCTCGAGAACTTGCTCGATATTTCGACTCACTCACGTTAAGAACGGTGATTCTGATATCATCCCGCCTACAGATCATGGTGATTCAATCGAAATTCGGAATACCTGCTCCAGTAGAATTTATACTGGGATTTCATGGGAATCATTATTGAATGTCGATCATCCTAATAAAAGAATGAACAATTCTATCTCGCAGTTGAACATAAGAAAAATGGTCAGGTGATGATGAGAGATCGGAAAAAATGGAAATGATCCATATGATGAGCATAAACGGAGGATTCTCGATAGCAAGTCCTCATTTGTACACGATGTCATTATGTTGGCTCCATCCCAATTCTTCTTGCTCTGCAATTTGATTGTATAACGAGTTACAAAGAAATTTCTGAGAATGCCTGTTCCATCGATGGTCAATGAAAGCTTCACTCATCGAGATTCATCAGGGATCAAACTACTTAGTGAGAAAAATTCACTCCAGGCTGAACAGTCAAATACACAAGACAAGAGCAACGCATTTGTTAATGGGATGCGAGTTGAGCTGAATACTCTATCCCTGATTTCGATATTTCCTCATTCGAAATCGTAGACTTGCTTCATCAGTAATTCGTATGGTTCTGATTCTGGTGATTTGTCTTATAATCAACGATTGAAAAGTATCTGTACACTCTCTGCACAACCGATATGAAGTACATAATCTCGCAGTAAGATTGCAAGAATCAAATCACAACCGGTCGAGTGCTCTTTTTGATAGCGTTCATGCCATAGTTTTGAGATTATCATTGTTCAGAGATCGAATACCTGGCGCGAAGAATACACATATCCATATCGCTCCATGCACTCAGAAAGAATCACCCATTCACAATACAAGATCTGAAAGAATGGATATGATCCCGAGCATACCTATGTCAACTGATTCGCCTCGCCGTTTCTCAATATCGCTTCTCGATTTATACTCATTTTTATCGTTTTAGCACGACTACAATATATATCCCGTATTCTACGATCCTATCGTACAATAAGTACGTATTGTCCACCCGTTGTTCCACCGGAGCCATATATCTTCGGTAGAATGTAAGCATAACCTGTCTCGAAGCTTCAAAATCCATGATTTTGAAGCTTTATAGCTCCAAACCGGAACATTTTCGCTCTGTGGCCTCATATGAACTTTTGATCGTCACGTTCCAATCTATAAGATAGTGGAGTCCCGCCAAAAATTACCGGGAACCAAAATCAATGCATTTTCTGCGGGGTCCTTTGATGGAGATAAAGATATCGATGATGATGATGATGATGATGATCAATACGAAGATGCACAAAAGGATAATTCACAAGAGCAATTGGAAGATTCCCTCAGAGCTGTCGCGCTTCCTAGGGAATCGAGTGATAATCGAGAATTCTCACAAATTCCGGAAAATTTGGTAAGTAAAAACAGATCTCTAGAGTCTCCATTCATATTACAGAAATCGAAGAGAAAGAAACAGAATCAAAGTTTGATGGGATCGTTCCAAGGCCCTGCATCAACTTCTGCTGCAATAAAAATCGTTGAACCTCAAATCTCGAATCAATCTATTTAAGAAAAGGTTCATAATCCACAAGAATGGTCGAATGATTTAGGCTTTTAACATGAAAATGTGGGTGCATTAAGCACTGAATACTTGACAAACTTTTTCATAAAGCGTACTGGTTTCGATACAACTTATGGACCCTACTATAATCACAATATCTTAAAATTCGGTAGATCAAAACTGGATTTTGAACGTGAAACTCACAAAATCATCTTGGATGATATTCATGTTTTCTCTGGAACACGAGGTCTCTTTTAGCTCATTTTCAAAACAAAATCCAAGCAGTATAACGTAAATGATACGATGGAGTATGAAAAAGTCTTGTATACTCTTATAGCTGTTCCTCATGAGGTAGATTACAATCCTAGGAATATAACAAAAGGATGTAGGAGCTGGGAGTATACACATATCATCAGACCGTTGATCGATGGGAAACCTCCTGGGATAGAATCATCGCCATCGGAAAATGAGAAACCCACTCATCTCAGAATGCGACAAATCTCATCAGAGAAAGGAATGGAAGGGAGTGGGTTGAAGGAAATTGTGGAAAATATCAAGAGAGATGATTTCATAACGCTTCATGGTTCGAATATCGTTGATTATTCATATTTCGATGATCCTCATGAATCAAATGGACGTTTGATACTTTCATTAAGAAGTATTCAAGCTGGAGATACTAATTTACACAATGAGTGTAAGGAAATTTTGCAAGATTTGCTAGAGGGTGGATGGGTTGTATAAAAGAACGTTTCGATCCATCTTACGCTTCATTCAGTCTATTCTCTCGATTCAAGGCGGACTACTCTTTGGAATTATGGATGAAACTATCGAAAACACACCTGTCTCAGCAGTCGTGCGCGATATAATCAATGGAAAAGATTCATCTAATATTCCATCTACGAATCCTCGAGCTCAGGATATACATCATGGTGTTGGAGGGAAATCTACGCAAAAAACAAGTTCAGAGGATGGAGGAGGAGGAGATGAAAAGGAATCGAAAATGTCGCATCATGTAGGTGGTAAGTCTCCTTCATTCACATATAACTCCTCAATGAACTTCAAAATGAAGAGTATTCACAACTCATCATGAGAAGCGAACACTTCTCTTTTTAACAATTGATACAGTCAAGAGCGAGGAAAATCAAAAAGTTTTTGAAAAAACGAAGACCGTTTTGGATAAAATTCTCGAAGGAGCAACTCGAGTTGGAAATCCTGACGGTGAGAAGGAAAAATTGATTCGTGTATTCACAGATTTCTATAACAGTATAAAGAATAATCAGGAGTTGAGTATTGAAGAAAGAATGAGTATGACTCTCGAACATACACTATCAGAAGTTGAGAATAATTCATCGGATGAACAGAAATTGTTGATGAGCAATATCATTGGAGTACTAGAAACATTCGTTGGAGCTATGGAAACTGATCTACTGGTAGAACACAATGAAATCGTGAGATTTTCTCGTGAAATGGCGGATGAAGTTCAACGCATCAAAACGAATATGGATAATCAAGCTAGATTTGTTGAAGAGAGGATTCGTGGATTTTCAATACGAGATGAATCGAGAGAAGCTGATATGATTGAGATGAGAAAAGATTCAAGAGATGTTGCACGACTACTGTATGCAGCTAGAACTGATGTTGATGAATCATTGTCTGATCTGGTACAGTATAGAATAGGAGTGAATGATTTGTCAAGATTGGTTACGGATGATGCTGAAGTTTCTGAATCTAAATTCGAAGATGTGCACACTCATGTTGATGAAATTGATGCTAAAGCGGATGAGGTTCTCAAAGAAAATGAAAAGTGGAAGGAGGTGGTACGTAATTTACAAAGAGATTATAACGATTCCAAGAGATCCACCTATTCCGATGGCAAAGAGTATCGAGCAACGTTGAAAATACCAATTGCATCTAATTTACGAGATTTGACAAGAAAGTTTATCGATTTAGATAGGAAGTTTGTGAATAATATCGCAAGATTGGGAACAACTATTGCACGCACAAAAGGATATCTCGATGATATAATGACGGGTCAAACTGATTTGAACGTAAGTATAACATCTAATCGCGAAGAATTAGATACAGAGAATGAAGCTCTTGGCGGTTTGATTGATTCTTTTAGGGATGAGATCACTGATGTGAAGTTGAAATTAGATCAGATTGAAACAGTTGTGAGTAACGAGCCCGAAGAAAATCGGATTATTGACGCAAAGAGGTTGAAAACAAGAAACTAATTTTGGAAATTGATGAAAACGTGAAGAAAATGGATTAAGGCATTTGTAAACATCTCAACTACTAAAAAATATTACCTGATATCATTTTTCATTATCACATATGTATCTCTCTTTTACGATGAATTGATATTGAATGATTTAATGTTATAATTGTATATTATTCACTACGTCCCCCCCCCCCCTCACCCACATAGGTATTAATAGAAAAATGATAAAACTTTGATGATAATCTCTTTTATTTCGGAAATGAAGATACAAATTGTACATTCTCATTATCGTTTCCAAAAATTCCATTAACAATATCTTGATATGTTAAGAAATCATAATATGTTTTCGAAATTTCTTCCGAATAATAGCATCTCTGTGAATCAACCATCCATCGACTTCCCGCAAAACGTTTCAACCCTCGTGTGTCACAGTCTTCTCGGACATCGAAGATTATAGCATGTTGCTGAGATCGATTGAATACATTGTATTGTCTAATGTACTGTAGTAGGAAACGAATACGATCTATAGAGTACATATCAGTAGACATTTCTGAAACAAAATCTCTTGTAACTGGGAGGAGAAGGATATTTTCGAGAAAAATGGTTCAAAAGAAACAGTACGATTGAAACTCACCTAATATTATCGTAGAGTTAGAAATTGGATAATCTTGTAGACTGGAATTTTCTGAGCCCCCATCTTCTTCGAAGAAATCTGAGTCGGATAGAGATATGTTATCTAGGATTCGATTAGCACATATGATATGAATAACACTGGTGAACAAGGAGTTTCTCACATTGCACGCACCTTGGAGGTCTGAGACATGCCACGGCCAAGTGTCCTTCTTCCCCGCACTTGAAACAGGGCTTGGTTTTCTTCGCTTCTTTGCAATCAACCGCAATGTGCCCGTTCCCGAGACAGTTGTAGCATCTGGCGATCATTCTCCTTTCTCGGACCTTAGCGTTGACCCACCCGATACGGATCTTACCTTCCTTGAGTATGACCTGCGCAGCTGCTGTCGAC
>JAPYYZ010002855.1:0-13157 GCA_030522705.1 Eretmocerus eremicus | reverse complement strand
AGCGCGCACACACGCGCAGCCATCGGAATTTGCAGATAAATCAGCTATGCCGAACGAACAATCACCTAACTGGATTGAATTTCAGCATAAGCAGCCGTTCCACTCAGGGAAAATCCGTCTGCGTTTACTGAAAATGTCAGCTATTATAAGCTGATTTTCAGCTACTGTAGCTGTTTCGCGCGGAGAGAGTACCGTAAAAATTTATTAGAAATCACATGTGAGTCACATCAAGAGATCAGGGTTAATTTTGTACATGCTTCAAGCAAAGTTTTGTGTCAACTAAAAATAACATGAGACTGGATTAACATTTATATGTCTATGCTATGATGATGAATGGAATTTTAAGCTCTCTAACACATTGATTATCCAAAATTTGGACTAGGAATACTACTAAGACTTACATGTGGTATTGAGGGTAATCTAATTTTTTCCTAGATCTCTCGGTGCTCGCGGGAGGGAGAGAGATGGAATAACTCTGTCAACGTATTGTGATGACCCCCCGCGAGCGACTAAATTGGGGAGTGTTTTGAACACAATGAATGAGTGATGAGCCTATTTAGACATCGGCAAAACAGAGTTCATTACGTAACGGTCGGTAAGTTGGGGAATGGTAGAGAACCGGACAAGCGATTATACAGGATGGTGAGCGATTGTTGAACCTATCCATCACTTCTTGCAGACTTGAATAAATCGGTAGTATGTTTGTAAACGTGCCTCAAAGAATTAACGTCTTCCTGCCGATTTAGAGTGCGCTGCCTTCCACATCTAAGATCTTTACATTGTTGAAATCTATTCGGTGTTCAAATTCTTTGGCGTGTAAGGCTAAGGCTGATGTTTCTGCCTCATTATTTTCATCGCGTTTGTGTTCCTCCACTCTTTATTTCAACTTCCTCTTACTTGTTCCAATGTACATCTCATCGCAATCAACGCAATCAATTCTGTAAACAATATTCCGTCATTCATAATACGTCATTCATAATGATCATAGATCCATACCCGACGAAGTGATCATCGACGCTCTAAAAAACAAACGTATCAATCTTCTCTCCGCCATCACACCAATACGTGCAAGTTTGGCCAGACCTGGGAGAGCCCATATTCTGTCCTCCCGTCGTCAATTCCACATAGGTGAACAAGATGAATGCAAGCTCCCAGGAACGCTCCAACTCACATTCAAAGAGTTCACCTACTGGACCTATCTGACTACAAATTCAACGACCTGCTTCAGCTACGAAGAGGCCGGGCTTATTGCAAAAGCGTGCCCAGAAATGATTCAACTTCCTCGCAGCAGATTTTGGAGACGCAAGATAATGCGAACGAAATTCCTGAAAACGATAGTACTATGCGCAAATCAATGAGCCAACAGCGGATGGAGCAAAAAGATGACTCACCCGATGAGAATACCGTACACGTATCGAGTCAACAACAACAAGAGCTGAGTGATAGTTTTTCAACTGAGCTCATCAATCGCGAGCCTTCAAGCCAACATGGATTCAGAGCGGCTGACACGAAGGTAAACAAGAGAGCGTTGTCTACCACAGGTAGTGAAGATTCGAGTCTCAACAAAGTGGGAAACATGAAGGAATTATCGCCCGTTGATCCAAAATACAGGAAAGGAACGTCAAGAAACTGAAAACTGAGGATTCTGAGGAATTTGAACAGTTTGCCGAAAAAACGGTGCAGCCTGCAGAAGGAATATTTGATGAAGATCGAAATATTCTGATGACGTATCAGCAACTTTTGAGCCTTATTATCAAAATACATGGGAACCAGAACGTCGTAGAAGATGTTCTCTCGATCACGAGCAATCCTTCTGCGATTGCCAACACGATTGACGTAGTTGACCCGATGATTGATAGCAAGAGGATGCGGCAGAGATTCACGAATCTCAAGGAAAAACTCAGAGGATGAACGACTTCTGTGTCTGCATCGAAGGAAAATTATGGCACCGACTTGATATACAACTCTAACTTGACAGGATGGCAACACTTCTATCACGAGATTCAGAATTGAGATTTTTCTTCTGGAATACAAGAAGCGTGGAAGAACGAGAACTGAACCTACCCAATCTCCTGGTGGACATAGATATTTTTATGTATCATTTTCATATATTTCAATGCATGTATTACGAGAGTACGGTACTCAAACAGTTTGTGACACAATGATACTTGTGATATACTTTTTTGGTTCAACTTGGTACGAAATATTACCTAAATTCACTACCAAAGAAGCTCCTCAAGGAATGAAACTCAATGTAAATTCAAAAATTCGATACAGGACAATAGATATGGCTACGAGTGGGATCTATTTTTATAGTGATATAAAAGAATTGAAAACCTACATCATGTTTCCGAACAGGAGGGGTGCAGTTTTGAATCAGATAGCACTGAAAGCGGCTGGCAAAGGGTCACTGTCACGTAACATAGCGATACATAGGCTGTTTGATGAAGAATCAATTGCAAAAATGACTAGCTCAATTTGGAAATTCGTATGGAGTAAGTCCATGACGTTCGGGTCAGCCAGCGCGGAGCTGCTGTCTATTTTACTAATTTTGAGATTCTTCAAATTCATGGTGGATGTAGTCATTCAAGGTTATACTTCACTTCAGATTCTCGGATGGTCAGTCCACCTTCTGGGAGCTCTTCTTGGATCCATCACGCACCTGCTGATTCTCTTGGCAAAAAACGACAAGGCAAGACCGGGGGAAGAATCAACTACTAAAAGGCACGACACTGAAGTAGTTCAATCGGACCTCCGTGAACCCAGCGCCGGCCAACGAATGCCCGTTTTGTCGACTGAAACCTACTTTCATTCGGCCCCCCAGCCCACGCAAATTTCAACCAATACTACATCCAGAGGATCATTGGTTTCATTCGAAATAACTGGCTGAGTTAAGACTGAATCTCGATAGGATTCAATATCATAAACGATACACGGAGTGATAGTGCCAGAGAAACCAAGATACTCAAGTCTAGATGATGAGTTCATATCTTCCTTAAAACTTTTATCTTATTCCAAACCTACTCATTATAATACCTTTCGAAGATTAACACGTCTTTTGTAAGAGTAGCAACCATTGTAATTAGTGTGAGTGTGATAGTCGTGAGAAAATAGAGTGTGTAATTCGATTTCATGGATTATCATTGTGCATTTAGAATGAACGATGGAAACAAGAGAGAACTGTTTCGCGAGTTGGGGGTACTGAGACAATCTCTCATATGGAGAAAGCAGGAGATGAACGAAACCATTTACCAGTATGGAGAATGTTATGGCAGCATGTTGATTCGATACTCAATGATAGGAAGAGTGGCCCAGAGCAATTCCGTAGAAATGATGGAAACAGAATATTATCGAGAAAGATTGGCAATCCACGGATTTATCACAGGATTGCATGGAAGAACCAAACGTTACATGTATGATCAGTTGTGCTATCCTACTCTTTATCAAGCTTCACAACACGCCCATCGGATCGAATTGGATTTACAGAGTGTGAACTCTGAACCTAGAACTCACCGCGACACTAGAGATACGACAGTATTGATAAGTGACACCGAACCATCGATCTAAAAGCCATCCTCTCTTCAGAGCCGAGCTCGCTACCTCAAAGGAGAACGAAGAAGCAGTCCCATGAACACAATAGGAAATCACGAATGCGCCTTTTACGAATGTTCAAATCAGACCCTCTGTAAAAAATGTTACGTGGCGGCAGTTTTCCTGGAAAATCAGTGCGCATATCACCTAAAGATTCATAGAACGGCAGATATATTATTGGACCTGGTACCACACTCTCACTGTGCGTGCTGCCGGAGAGAGATCCCGTATGAACGCGGAGACATACTGGCCTACAACCCCGTCACAGGCACTGTACTGATTGAATTATTAAATAGTGCATCTGTAACGGAAGTAACGATGAGAGGTGACATTAACGTTAATTGCCCGGAATCACTCTGGATACATAACATTAGGGTACCGGGGAGGAACGGTTACAACCTAGAGAATTTTATTGAAGATCTGGCTATTACAGCTCGCCTATCGGACCAGATGATCGACTTAATTATTGGAGCAACTGAAGAGAACAATAGAACGTAAGAGCAACCGAACAAATTTCTAAGGAATCAAATATGTACGGGAGAATGTTGTTGTACCTAAAGTGTGTAGTGTGGGTGTGTTCAGATGTGTCTGGTACACTGTAAAAAATCTCGTTGGAAAAACCCAGTGTTGAACATAGGTCGGGTTTTTATCCAGTGTTAAACACAGGGATTCCACAGTGCGGCTAGTGAACTCCCAGCACCGGCTTGGGTTTTCCCACACACGCGTTGTGAATTCACGTCCATGTCATGCCTGATTCGCCGCGGTCCACGACCAAGAACTTGCTAAAGTTTCTTGCAAAAAATTGGACCTGTATCTATACGCATTTTTCAATCATAGTTTGCGTAATTCCTAACCAAGTCCTATCCAGACCGAATCAAGCATATAGTGTTTGAATAAACTTGAAAAGATCCGACTGCTCTGCACACTCGGGTTTCTAACCTGAAACAACATGACCCTGCAGCGAGGGAATGATACAATCGCGCCTGTGAATTCACAACGCGTGCGGGAAAAACCCAGGCTGTTGCAGGGAATTCACTGGCCCGTACTGTGGAATCCCTGTGTTGAAAACTGGATAAAAACCCGACCTATGTTGAACATAGGGATTTCACAACGCGCCCTGTACTTCATCTAGCTCGGTAGTGATTTCCCAGTCAATTGCTTGGGATCACCCTGTTTCGACTAGATTTTCCCCAAGAGTTTTTTTTACAGTGTACAGAACCAGTGTTTTACGAAATAATGCAAAGGCCAGGCATGATGTTTGAAGAATTACTCGATCCATATGTAAGAGATCAAAATTGGAAATTTCTCACCAAAATAGATATGGGGCAATATCAAGATATGATCAGGACATCAGAGGACTTGAACGCGCAAATTATCAATACAAGCATAGACGAGTTATGACGAATTGGAAAGCTGTGTCAAATCACTTGGAAACGCGAATCAAAAAAGCAATCACGCCATTTCAAATATTATAGACCTAGGCGCCCTTCAAGACGTCAGTCTCGCTAAGGAAGAAGGGGGGGGGGCATTCAGTGCCTCACTAGAGTTTTACAACACACTAGAAATTGTGAGAGTTCTGCGAAGACTCAACACTGCTGACGGAAAAAGGAGGAATATTCATGGCAAGGGCATCAGTCTTTTTCAAATACGAATTTAAAAGTTTGAAGGTCCCGGAATTCAGCACTTTGAAGAACAAAATTGTTTTCACTTGGTTACATCAAAACATGACGCTAGAGGCAAAACATAGTGAGTTGAATCGGGTTTGCCAATCGCTGAATAAACTTACCTCGTCTGCTATTGCTCCCGCTCTTGCCACTATTGCCAACTCAGCCAAAATGTATAAGTATATGTTGAGTCTCGAGCCCGTAAATCATCTCTTGAATAATATTACTCCAGTAACTGAGTTGAGAATACTCACGCTACGATCCAGATTGAGCATTGAGGATCTTCATCACACAGTGGAGCTCCGAATTTTTCGGGAAACACTGGACGTCATATTTGAGATTTCTCTGATTACGATGAATCGTGAAAGGTTCATATTATGGAAGCCAATTGCGTTGCTTATTTTTCAGAACGCGAACAACTAGATCGCAGCTTTCATTCAACCACAAACCGACTTGGTAGCACTGTCGGCATCGACTAATTTACGTGATATCCACAAAAAAATGAGTTGATAACATGCGAACGTTAAGATTCACACTATTCGTGCCCCAGAGTATTTCGATCCGAAACCATGCCCACCTGTGGAACAGAGCTCTTAAAGTCCAAAATCATCCAGGTCCCAAAGTTTTGCAACGTGCTACTATCATATACGAGTCCTCATTTTTTATTGAGAACGCAGACCCCGGGGTTATAATTCATTCTGTTTACGACCGGCAAAAGATTTCTATCGAGTGTCCTGAAGTCATTCGAATTCTTCCTTGGATAGGTGTGAGCATACTCGAACTATCCGTGGGGTGTCAAATTACCGCCGACGATCAAGTTATCAAAGGAGCCAGCGGGAAATTCGACAGACATTCTCTCTCCATCCCAAATGTCTCATCGCAATCCTCCGACTATGGGGTCACGCTCCGCCAATTCAAGTAGCAACGCCTGAAATGCGGAAGAACCCACGGATATGAGTACATTCCGATGCGCCCAATGCCCCTGGAATGATAGATCTATCAAAAAGCCCGATTCACGATGTACCTCGATCGGCAAAAAAGGCAGTGATATGAGAATGCCATCCTTTAGAAGAGCGAGAGGCACAAAGAAGAATTACTCGCGAGGTTAAATCAAGTGCTCATTATGGATTGTTGTCCTCGTGTGGGCTCTCGTCATTATATCCAGGGGTATTGGGAGGTGGAAACAATTGGCCAGTCAAACACTCGGGCGGCCTAACAAATATCGAATACCTAGCTGGTGGGCCCAATTTAAGGCCTACGGGGTCAGGCAGCATCTGGATCAAGAGCTACGAGTGCGGATGCGCGGGAAGGTGGGGCCTAAGATCACCCCATTTGTGGTCCAATTCCTTGCCATCGAAACATGCCGGTACATCGACGCAGCATTTGCCGAGAAAGCGACAGTTTTACAACATCAATGGTCTCAGGGAGGGACAAATCACATCGAGGATCGATTGTACGATGAGGAGCAACAACACCAAACGTGGGCAGCTGCACGAGAAGAGACGGGCGGTTCTTCCATGAGACCGTTTTTGCGTGCACTATTCCACGATCCAGGATCGTGGTACCTATCGACGCTGTTTGAAAGCGCTGAGGACCAGGAAGAAACCAGAAACTACATATATGGCAACTACTGTACATGCCGTGAACCAGCGCCCAAATGGCGGGACTGTTTGCCCTGTTTCGAAGACTATCAGTACATAGGGCCTAGAACTGCACGAATGTACGCCTTGATCTGCCTATGGGACCTGTACGAGTACGAGTCTGAGTACCAGGGACCCCACGACGAAGCTCTCCATCGCCCGTGGGAATGTTGGGACTGCAAGCGCGCAGTATCGTTGAATTGGTACCCGCCGGCCTACCGTGAGAATGGTTTCTTGTGGCAGTGACCAGAACACTGGATTGGACGTGATTAACTTGACACTCATAACAATTTGAATTTCGAAGAATGGAATAACCAGAAAAGAAAAAAAAATCAGTCTATGAATAGTAAGTTATACTCTCAAGATGATGCATAGATGAGATCACCCTTTTGTGTGTTCTATCAACAAACAACGTGTATACCAGTTGCTCTTATATTGAATAATCAATTCACCAGTGGCAAATATAATGAACCTTACTATGGAACCGATTTTTAAGTTTTCTTTTTCATCGCACCGGCAATGATTTTCTGAAAGGGAGGACGTGTCATGTCCTGAGTAGGAAAATACAAGTAATATTCGCCAACATGACAGATGTCCTGCACTCACAACTATACTCGCCCCTACAATCCGGTACAATCTCTCAATAACACGAAAGTTCCCATTCCAGTCTCCCCCTCGTTCATCTTCCACCTGTCACCGATAATATTCACTCCTGTAGGAAAAGATGGCTCTGCAATGGAATGAGCAGAAAGCTCTGACATACGTTTCGTCTTCCGTCCGCAAGTGTGATGATCACAAGACTCATCAGCGGGGCTGACTTGCGGACGGTGCCCTGGACGCCGAGCGCGGAGGTAAGTTGCGCTCATATATGCGAATCAAGCATGACCCCGGTCGCTTGCGAGAGAGATGAGGTTAGGAGTTGCCACCTGGCGGTAGCTGTGTGACCCCACACTCCTAACAAAAGCTCTAGAAGCATTTGTTTTCTTGTCGATACACTCGACAGGAGTCGCAAGCGCGTCGTCGTGGAATCTTCATTCGCTTACGATTATTATAGAAGGTGAATCTTCTGCCAGCGATTACCATCCATCTTCAATTGTCACCGGTGGCGGCGCTCAATGTTCCTTGTTCAAGTGAAGCGATCAATACTCGTGAACATGACAGATCCGGAAAAACGGGATGCAGTCCAAGATTGTA
The DNA here is from genome assembly GCA_030522705.1 of Eretmocerus eremicus. NCBI lineage: Eukaryota > Metazoa > Arthropoda > Insecta > Hymenoptera > Aphelinidae > Eretmocerus > Eretmocerus eremicus. The sequence goes on along the minus strand of JAPYYZ010002855.1, from coordinate 5,068 downwards.
ATGCTTCGTAGGGTATATAAGAGTCTGCTGGCTATGAGCGAGGAGCTCAGTTGTATTAACATCTTCGACTAAGCCACAGAGCTCTGTACTCGTTGGTGAAATAAGAATTAATTCCAAAGACGTAATCGAAAGTGAAGTCCTTCAGAGAGAATCCTTGAGAATATTGTAATCAGTCAGCAACAGCTACGTTGTCGGTGGATCCGCAGCCGAGAGCAGAATATTGGCCCTGTTCAAACCTCAAGCCGCCAACTATGAATACCATTATCTAGCACAACTATTCACGCAATCTCGTTCTTTGCTACCTTCACACGCATTCCTTGTCTCTATAACTGTTCCACCCGTTTTGTCCCAACGCAGTCGCACGCCACGTTTCCCTAGATCTAGCAGAAGCTCCGATCCCTGCTGAACCGCGCACAGCGTAGGCGGAATAGGAGCGTTGCGGTAAAGTTCAGCTACTCGTGGCATAACAATTGCATGCTCGCTGCGATCAATTACCTCACCCGGTGCGTTCGAATCACCCCAAAACGAGCACCCTCAACCACAAAATGCGGCACATTCTAATGGAACAAAATTGGTGCACACAATCCGATTGCAATCAGGAGCACTAGATCCAGCGCGTTTCAATCTATTTCGACCTTGACTTTGATCAATATTCACTAGGAGCCAGGAACCACGAGTTTTGTGCGGGATTCTGTCCATCAAAGTCTAATGTTGCATTCTCAGGATTCAGTTCGACTCTATCTGGAATTCGGGTGACTAACTTCGCATTTGACCAAGATGTATATCAGCTATTGAATATTCCGCTATCAGAATTCAAATCATCAACGTTAATGGGTTGGAACTGAATCGTGGATCTATATTTCTCCTTCAAAATTTAATACAGGAATTTGAGAGAATGATCTCAATTCAGAAATTTCTCAAAGTAAAGTCAAGTGGGGGAAACATAGATATAGATTTGGAATTTGGAATGATTCGATTCCATCACATCCTCTGTAGAAATTCCATCTCACAGTCACATTACAATCATTCTCTGCGGCAATTCCAAAAATTCACCAAGGGATTCGATCTCTGCCCATGACAGGTCGTGGAGAGACATAGAAACTATCCACACATTACAGTTACACACCCCAATGAGACTCGCCTGGCGATTCCGCATCTCTGAGGACTTATGGCCGAAGGGACGAAAAGAATTCTCAATGAGGTCATCTGTGAGGAGATGTACGGGTTCCTGTGACAGTGGAGTTCTGGAATTCCATCTAGACATCCATAACTGAACACATCTTATGCTTGAATCGTGATCAAATTTCAATTTTGACTTCGAAGTAACCAATAATTATTTTGCGACGAGCATGCCTGCCCCACCGCAACCCGGCTAGCGTCAGGCATGCTCGCACAGAGCGGTTGCCTTGATACAGGCGTTTACTCGGGGAATCCCTGCCACATTCCCAGAGACGATCTCCAGGTGGCGACCTCCAGCCAGCGTCATCCATAAGCTAATTCGGACCTCAACCATTGGAGGGAGGCCAAATTACACGGAATCGACAGTCTGTCTCAAGCAGCGGACTCGTGCGCCTCCCTTGGCCCCAAGAGCACTGGGTTCAGAAGATGGCTGCAAAGTCTTGCCACCGGCAACTCCTCGCTGTTCTCGGGAGCACCGGAAGCAGCTGAGATTGCGAAACCCTGGGAGCTCCAGGAGTTGCTCTAGTCCGCGACCGCGACATCGTCAACCGGACACTCTCGCCCCAGTTACCTGGGAGATCCAGGAGCCAAAGCAATCCCAGGGTACCGAGTCACCCTCCACCGTTGGGATCCCACCAGTGGTGAAGGAGTGAGGCCCGTCACCAGTACACACCGGCTACCTTCCGGGTTTCCCGCCAGTTGAATCTTCGACCATTGTACTCCGAAACTATGGCCCTCTAAATACGGACACGATCCCATCTAGCCTATTGTTACTCTTTTCTCATACTTGACATTTTTCTTTGTACATATTTGGACGTAATATATTCACATTGAATCCATTTTTCTGATTGATTGGTGACCTGAACTCTATCATCTTGAGACCCCCGAAATCTTTCAGTTACAATTTTTTTCATGGATCCAATTGGGAAGTCGATTTGCAAGCTTTGTAGAATTGGGCCATATCAATGGAATATTTTCAAATTTTCATTTGAACGCATGGTTCAGTTCTTTATCTCCATATTTGAAAGCTGAAATCCGAATCAAAATAGAGACACTGGGAATCTTCTCAAATCGTGATCAGATACGGAGCACTCTAAAGTATAACATCGGTCGGTGAATCATTCACGTTAAATTGATTCCATAGTACATACTCATAAGGGGAGGCCGAGACCTCCGGGTGATCAATCTTCACCAAAATTTTTTCACACACTCGTACTATCTAGAAACTGAAGTATCCACATTATCTCCAGCCAATGGGCACTCTGTTCCAAGATACAGCTATAGACATCAGCATTGCTAGTATATCTATATAGATAACTTTTTAGCACAGGCTTATATGGGCAATGCTAATGTCTATAGCTGTATCTCTGGACAGAGTGTCCATTGGCAGGAGATAATGTGGATACTTCATTTTCTAGGTAGTACGAGTGGGTGGAAAAATTTTGGTCAAGATTGGTCACCCGGAGGTCTTGGCCTCCCCTTGTCAGTTATCAAGATGATTCACATGCATCACCCACACTATCAACTCTAATACTCATTATCATTCCTCTGAGTCCGACCAATCATAGTGATACACGGATGGTGTCGATCCATATTAGGTGTTCTCGGTTCGGGAGGAGTGTCTCCTTATAGAGTGCAAGCGGAAATAGTTTCCACGAATGCATCAGAATCTGTATAGTGATCTTGGCTCAGTAGAGGACAAGGAGGGTGAACTTACGAATGTACAATACACGAGAATTCTACTCAATAGCCATTCCGAAATTGGAAGTACAGATTCAATTCCTACCCGTAGCAGAGCGGGAGAGAGGCATACTCATGACCCTTGCTAGAGGTAGTTCATTGGGATCCCAGTTGGATCCCACTGGAACCTGAGCCTGAGGAAATTCTAGACCAGAATGATTCTTGCGGACAGCACTTACTTGCCAGCTAATGTGCGGATGAAGTCCAACGACGCAGGATTCAAGACTGATCCTGATCTCAGATGTCTCGTTCCGAGGGAGTGACTCGTGATGGATGAGCTCGGCTCGAATTGGGAGAGATGGGTCATTGGAACCCTATGGGACCAGAATTTAGAGGAATTTCGATCAAGAGTACTCCGTGAGACATGGCCGTGAGGATTTTCCGAGCAGTCATGGAGCAGGTCGAACGCGCTTCGATCACGCTGAGTTAGATGGAGTGGAGATGCCTCAGTATGAGCGACCCGAAGTAATCACGAACAGGGTATGTATTCTTGATTTGATCAGGTAACGAAAAAAACTGAGCTGAACGTCGAATGGGTCCTGGGATCTCTTGGGACTTTGTGAGGCTGAGGTCAGGGGGAATCTCAAACTAGATTGCTCTGTGAGGCCTGGTCGTCGAAATATTTCGAGAAACCATGTAGCAAGTCAAACTCTCTACAATGACAAATAACCTGGCGGAGGGCGAGATAGCTCGAAAAAATGACCGAGTCTGGAAAGATCACTCCAAGAAGAGCACTTCGTGAGATATTGTCTTGGGAAGTACCCAAGGAGCAACTGAGTAGTCGGACATGCACCGCTGATGGAGTTGGAGATAGCCCGAGAAAACAAATAATTAGGCTGGCGAGGAATCGAGTCTTGGGGTCACATGGGATCCTGCAATTGACTGGGAAAATTTCAAGCCGCTATACTGGATGCGCTATACTGCAGCAATGGGCTCGCAAGGCCGGTTCGGGCACTGAGGGCTTATCGCACAAGCAAAACGAGTGCGGTCATCTGTCCGCTTGCCCCAACTGGCCTGACGCACCCAGTGCTTTTATATACTATGCACAAATATGGATTACTCCTCCGGCAAGGAGGCCAATGACCTGATCCTCCTATGATTTGATAAGCGAGTAAATCAGGAGGAAGCGTAGCAATGCTTGAAGCATTTGCTATTACTCTCCTCTCCAATTGACACTGTTGCATCAAAACATCTAGATATAATATTGTTGATTCACCTTTTATGTGTCTTTCTACGTATATGAATTTAGAATTTATGTATGCAAAAATGTCAATATCTTCGACGCTCGGCCTATTCTTGGCTGGGAATTCTTCGATATGCTCAACGTCGAGTATGAACAATTTTGGATGTTCGGTTTTTATCAGCTGGAAATAACATTCCATCACTGATCCTGAATCTGTGAAAGCAAACGCGATGTTTTCCGATATTACCCTCCTGAAAATATGCACATGCTATAACAGACGCTTCAGCGGGTGCAGTGGCGCACGCTCCCGCACATGCTAGAGCGGGCGACAAATTTGGAACGGTTTAGCGGCTGCTAGTCACACGCCACAGCATGTGCTAAGAGCTGAGCTTTACGTGCGAAGAGAAAAATTTGGAGGAATCAACAAGCCAATGTGAGATGTGCGGTAGCACGTGCTGTGGCGTGTGCTGTAGCGTGTGATCCTGCACCCGAAATTAGTAGAAATTGAGCAACAAAAGTTGCACAAAAAAGAGCTACGTAAGTAAAGGCTGAACACGATGAGTCCATTGGGACCCTATATCCTTCGCGCATACCAATTGGGCATCTGCCAAAGCAGTCGCTGCCGCACGTGCTGTAGCATCCGCTGCAAGGCCTGCTTCTCTTCACGAAAATCACGAAAATCCCGAAATTTTCTCTCATGTTCTTCCATATGTAGGCTCTCTGACTCAAATAATTCAAAAGTGTTCCACTGACAATTCAAAAACGGCTCAAGTCACAGCTGCACTAACTTGTAGGAAAGTCTGGCCATATATGTAAGAAGAAGCAAATCAAAAAGCAAAATTCTTCAACTACTGTGGTTTACACAAGGAAAAATTCAATGAATGAGCCACTCAATAATGTTCGGAGAGCAGGATAACAGTTACCAAACTGTGAAAAAAAGCCTAAAAATTGTATTTAATATGCCAT
>JAPYYZ010002854.1:0-27621 GCA_030522705.1 Eretmocerus eremicus | reverse complement strand
GCACAGTTTTGGAATGATTCATGGATAACTTTGAGAGTGGATTGAAGTATGTATGGTATGGCAGCATGCATTACTTAGAAGAATGTTATACTGAGAGAAATTTTCTCTGCACTACATTCATAACCGAGTAATTCGCTCGATGTTTCGGTTATTGAAAATTATTTAATAAAGTTTTCGATCGAAATTACTGGCATTGTTCACAAAGAGTAGTTCAGATCTGCAATATGCGCCAAAACTCGCGCCGCAGTATGTACAATACTCGAGTTTATGACATCTGAAATATTTGTCCGCACTTGTATGGCCAGAATCGAAATGTGTCGCGTATGGATATTCCTTGCGCTCTGCGCGAGACTCGAGGACCGCATGTTTGTTTATTAAGCTTGTTTATTATGACAACGTGTGGCCCGACGGTAATACAGTTAGATTATTCGGGTCGCGTCGTTCGGGTATACGAATACATCGTGTGCAGGCGGCGGCAGTCTGTGCGCGAGTAGCGTGTTCGACGCTGTGGGCGTTTCCACCATCCGTTTCTCTGTTTCTCTTTCGATCGTGTCGTGGCACAAAAAAAATCACCGGTTCGCCAGACGAGATTTGCGAGCTTCCATTTCATCGGCTCCTGAGAGCTTCAAGGCTCAATTTGGCGCCGCCAATTGAATAAACATTTCCGCCAATGTCTTGCGCTTATTTTTATGCATATATCTGCGTATGCGTTCACTGGCCCTGGCGACTTTTCAAGCTTACCGCCTTGTTGGCGCGCCTACAAACTAATTCAGAACTAGTTCACCAACTGTGATTGGTTTTGCCACGCTTCGATTACGAAAAAAGTCTGGCACTCGAGCGCGAAGCTAAACGGCCTCGCAGGAACTTGCAGAAGGATACATATTCATGGTTTGACTTTGATCCGGTCGGAGGGGGAAAGAGCGATTTTGGATTCCATCGATTGTTAGTCTACTTGAATAATTCAATACTTTGGTTGGTATGAACCCTTTGCCCGAAAGCAATCAATCCGCCTTATGCCGATCTGCAAAGGATCTCATAATGAAAATTAATCTAGAGCGAATTGCAAGAAGGAAGTGCTTGGTTATTAATTTGCTGATAGAGCAGTATGTTTGCTGCAATACTTCCACGAGTATCATTGATTGGATTCCACAGCACAATCTTCTGCCGAGAGAACTGACTCCTGATTCGATTCATTACGCACCAACAAAGCACGACGTCATTGATTTCTTGACAAACGATAACCCTTTCAGCAATATAACTTTCACATGGCTGAGAGGAAAAATTGAAAATTCAGAATATTGCCTGAGACTATGAGAACAAAAATTCCACAGGAATCATCTCAAAATCTTATTTCACACGCATGATAGAGTTAAAATACACGGAGTTCTTCAAACTTCTAGTTTTTATTTTTTTCATTCGATTTTGACTCAGAAGTCATTTTTTAATTGAAAACAAATTTTCCCTGTGCGTCGGAGTAATTCCGGGTTCAAAAGGTTGATAAATAGCACAAAAATTCCTTTTACTAAGTCAAAGTTCACCCTAGGGATTTAGGAAAAGTCTGTGTATCAACAATTGGAGAATACATGCCGTTGGTACATACTCTGTCGGATGTTTTCCGGTCTGATAGGATTCCCGAGATGATTTACAGATCCGATTCCTCGGCGTGAATTTTTTCCTGAATATGGAGATACATGTGTCTTCGGAACCTGCCTGTTCAGTTACTTGCTCAATATAATTTCATCAATCATTGACAAATTAATTTCCTTGATATGAATTCTCTAAAGCATTTTTTGATCTCCCCTCGTGAATTCTAACTTTGAATTTGATTCTGAGTCAATTTTCTCAACAATTGACCAGCATATGCCCTTGATATGAAGCTCAATATGAACTATGATGAACGGTTGTCGATCTTTTGCGCGCAGCGCGCGCTTCTTCAAGTTCTGTAGCTTTTTGATTAGATCCTGGGCTGAATTCTCTCAACAATTGACGAATACATATTTTTGACATAAATCCTGCCCAGGACGAGTAGACCTTACGTTTGCAACACGCGCGTTTTCAAGTTGTAGTATTTAATCTAAACGAGTATGAGAGGATTCCAATAAGACTTCATGTATGTACAGACCTTTCTAGCATAAATGAGTCATACCTATAGATCTGTTACGCAGATCTTTTTCAACAATTCGGTGCAGATTGATGGGAAGTAAACTCCAAAAGTATATCAATCCATTAGTAGATGCAAAAAAGTTATAACTGTATCTACTAACTGTTTCTGAAATATTTCTCGAGAAATGCAGATCGTAAGTGACGGATCTTTTTACAAATAATCATGAATTTCTGTAGAGGAAAATGAGTGGTTCTTGATCTTGAACGCATAGATACAATCATGGTGAGCGCGTAGATGGGAAATTTGCAGCAGATGATGACTATCTAGAGCAGGGGCGTACTCATGATTTGTATGGTGCATTGGCCTTTTTGCCTTCAAATATAGATACCTCAAAATTTAGTGCTGAACACTCACGTTTTAATTGCAAATTTTTGAGTTACGGTGACCATGCAGCGACTTATAAAGGTACAAATAGCATCTGTTCCTCGCAAATCTATTGAAGCTCGTTATTTGCCTAAATTTTATTTTATTCAGCTCACTAAACTCTTGCCTCACAATCTAAAAAAATTCACGAGTACATTTTCCGCGTAACGAGTAAGAATTAATGAATCACGCGAGTCTCGCGTTCTGTAATATAAATTCCCGCGAGTGGCTCAATCTGAAGATAACGAGTGCTTGATAAGCTAACATCGTGTTTACGTGACGCGCAATAATGGCAGAACTAATAATCCCCCTCGCGTAGAACGAGTTGCGAGTGCAAAGCCAGCATCATGCGGCGGACCGTCGACGTGAGTTTTCGCTGCACAACAATCAGTCGACGGCGCGGCGGCGGAGCTTACAGAGAAGAAGCTCGCGCATAGCGGCGGAGCGCGGTATGAATTTCCAACTTTAATGCAGCAGCCGGTCTCATCCTCTCGTCCCGTGGACACGACTACACGCCGCGGGCATATATAGATACGCGCGCAAGGGATTGCAACTGTGCCGCTATACGATTTCTCCCGGGAGCGAGTAATCAGCCATTCGGGTCTCGCGGCGGTGAAAAATTGCAACAAAAGCTCGCGCACAAAGCCCAGCGCATCGGAAGCCTTGGGAGAGCGCCGCCGCATGACAAGCAGATTAAAAGGCAACAAGTATGAATATACCACCCCCTGTCCACGTTTACACACAGAGAAAGAGAGCGAGCGGCTCAGAGGCTCGGTATTATATCGCGGCTCTCGACCGCCCCAGCGAGGCTCAAGCAGAAGCAAGTGCTATAGATTTCACTCTGTATACCTACTTAAGAGCTGCCGGGGCTATAGAGACGAGGCAGTGGATGTATGCAAGGGCTGCGCAAGCGGCAAATGAGCCAAACAGCCCGAGGCCGAGAGTTTTCGCGAGTCCTCGCAATGCGCGGTCCGGGATTGTATGGCTGCGCGATAGCGCGTTGCTTAGTTAGCACGTGTAATATACTCTTGACTCAGCCCCGAGGATGCGAATTACACGAGGCCGAGAGTAGGTTATATACATCGGCTTGCGCCAGGGCGCAGCACGTTTCCGCGCCTCGGGCAAAATTATATGGGGGTTGAGGCGCCCTTCAGCCCTGTTGCTGCGAGGAAAAGTCCGCTTTTTCCGTCTCCTATTCAAGAGCGTATCGCTCGAGCTTTATGTCCGCCGTAGCCCTCTTCCACGAGAAGCTTTACTTCATCACGGTGCTAACATCCATATAGAGGTACTTCGGACGATACAGAGTCAAGCGTAGCTGGGTCGTATTCGTTTTGGGGAGAAAATGGGGGAGAGCACGTCAAATTACGTACAGACTGGTTAGTCATATCTAGCTACCATGGAGGATACGAGTTTGCATGTGGATTACAGATTTCAACAAAGGTATGTTTCTCGCAAATCGGATAACGGTTCATAACAAGCTATGGAAATATCGCAGAGTTTCTATTTCCCATAGCAATAGCATCTACTTACACTGTCAACATTAAAAACCCACTTACAAGTTCAAATTCCCCAGTACGATCGACGCGCCATCTTGCAGTCAAAATGTATCTTGGTGATGAAGATGATTCCGAATAGTTAAAAACTACTTGAATGATACCGCCACCTGCGGTGAATTTTCCTACGAATTTTAGAAAAAAATTTCGTGAAGGGAGGTGCAAAGTTAAGATAATAGACTCGCACGAGCCTATTGGAAAATTATTGAAGAGCAAACAAATCTTCCCACCTTTCTCCATGAAACTCCTTTCTAAATTCGTAGTAAAATTTACTGGGCGTTCACATATTAGACAAATATGTGAGCGCCCCCATCACAGTTCCGATAAGTGCAAGTATTCATACCCCAGGCTATAATAGGATCAAAATGTAATAATGGTATCTATTCATCATTTCATCATTGTACTCATGAAAACGGAAGTTACGAAAATAGTCACTGACGCGTGATATACAGAGACTAACATCAGACTTCTCACAAGCTATGGAAGTTTGTTGCTTCCATCCTTGAAGCTCATGTAAGAGCATCTTATGATTTCATTTTTATGTTCAATATTTTGAAAAATGAGCAAATGGAGAATATTACCTTTCACACCAGCATCTGACAATGGTCTCTTGGATAATAATTATAGCAACCCAAGCAGGCCGTTCACTACAATTGTCCAATATATTGGACGCTTTTTCTTTATACAATTTGATTTTTCCTGCGTCCACAAATCCGTCGCAGCGGATTATTTCTGTAGATTAGACCCTCAAATGAGAGTCCTGACCTCATTTTGCTCTCTATATAACCTGAATCCTCTTTTCCATTCAAAATTGAATGAGAAGAAAATCCCATATTTTTGCTTGCGTGCAAGAAGTGAATTTGTAAATCTGTATTTATGAAGATACAGTGTAACGAATCGCTCACATTAATCATTTTTCTATCGCTCGTGAAAATTCTTGACCAGAGTTTTGTGCTTCTGCCGGAGCTGTAGATGGCATGCAGCATGCTATAGAGTTCATCTCATCCGTATTCGAAGCTTATCGATCTCAAATGATGCCAATATGGGGTATTATCCTGTGAGCCTGTCGATGCAGATCCATGCATTGTGCCGTTGATCCGAGGGTCTTTGGTCGTCCTCTGCCTGATGCTCTTTGTATAGTGCTGCGTTCGGCTAATCGATAGATTTTCCGAGATGATGTATACATGGGCGCCCTCCGAACGAAACTCACTATCTCAAGAATGCTTTGAAGTATAGTTTGACTGAAATTTCAGTCATCGATATAATTTGATCGTACTATGGCAATTACACTTCTTCGTTGCGCGTAAAACTTTGGATCAGACATTTTACATGTTGTTGAGCAGATTGCGATAAATGCTGGTCTGATTCTGACAAGTTTCGCAACAGTTGCTCAACCAATTTACAAAAGAAGATGTTACGTTGAAATTCAGAATCACCGGGCACATGTCAAAACATGTTTCTAAACATTGATTATGGCTTGAATAGTGGTGTCATCAAAACACTTTTACCTCGATTTTTCGTGGCCTCCAACGCAGGTCGCGGACGATTTACCGTTCGTCAAATTAAAATATACCACTGTAGTATCACATTAGTAATCCTCCTTCTCAAAGAAAACCTTCTGCAATACTGTCTATGATAGATCTCTTCGTTGTCATAGTGACGAGCCCAGTGGGGGTATTGGGTGAAACCGTGTATCCTTTATGATCCTCTCATTGTTTCATAACATGATATGAACACTCGACCCCATGAGCCTCGCACAAACAACGCATTCAGTTCTGTGTAATTTTCGATGTATCGCCAAATAGCATTTGGAATTCCAGCTGGGTTGGACTAATTGTCTTGCGTCAACCTTTGATCCATGTACGTGGCTCTGCATGGAAAAGGGAGCCTTTAAAGGTAGCGAGCAAGGTACCACCAAATTGACTGGGCCGTGTCGGCAGATGGGCGTGAGCCGTGAAGCTAGCCGACGGTCTGTGACACAAACCATGGTGACACACACGCATACACATTCAGCACATATGGCACGAACAGAAAATGATACTGTACACTCGGATCGGACGGCGAGATCACGGCCCTCTGTAAGATCGCGGCGTGACGGTGAAGTGAAATAGCGTTCTCAAGTCGAGTTGCGTCGGCGTGGTCATTTATTCCCTCAGTACTCATTTTGACCCAAATACTATGGGAAATATCTTCTTTCTACACCCCAAATGAAAAACAATTTTGTCCGGGAATTTTAGAAAAATAGTTGCAGAAAACATCCAAATTCGAGGAGAGATCACTCTTTATAGCAACAAAAAAATCTATTTTTCGGCCCAAAACGTGTATTGGCAGGCATATTTCGATTAGTGTAGCATTTTCGACCAAAGCTCTATGAAATTTCGGAATGAGATCCTTAGATAGTATTCTAGCGAAAATGCAATAGACAAAATTCAAAATCTCCTCTAAATTACGTGTACGCGTAATCCATCAAATATTCGTTCTGTTTAATTCCCTGAGCCCTCTCATTATCTCCGCGAAATCTGAGTGTGCCCGGAGAACAGGATGAAGAGCTCAATTTTGTGAACCCCGGGAAAACACTGCACACGCTAGGTATAATCTTACCCAGCCGAAATACACAGAGAGCTGGAGCTGTGCATCCTGGTGCACACCATATACAGCTTTGAAATTTACGAGGGTGGGATTAAGCCGCGGAGTCCGCTCAGCCGTCACGGCATCCATTCGATCGGTACATAGCATCAGGCATTGCCAGAGCTTGCAAAGCCAGCCCTGTACCGCCTCGCTCACGCAGCGAGACGAACGCGATGCGCAAGCTCGTATATATACCTCACCCTTCACCTACATCCGCGATGGAGAAGAGCTTTGAGCGCTGCAAGCTCTCGAAACAAGCCATTTTGCCCGGCTCGTGCTCGTGCAAGTGTTGCAAGGGCTCTATGGCTCTATGGCCACGTGCAATATGCGCAAGGAGAGCTTTGTGCAAGCGGACTGCACTCAAGAAATTGCATATTACGCCAGACGCGGCCGCCAATCGATATTTGATTTAGCCCTGCAAAGCTGCTCTCCCTTGAGCAAAGGCCGCGTAAAGGGAGACGCGGAAAGAGGTTCTCTGTGTTGCGGCCGAGGTATCGCGGGCAAAGTGGATCGGATAATGCGCCATGCTAATGCACATTATGCGTCCTTTTCGCTGCGGCTAGAGCTTTTTTTACGAGAGAAACTGCCAGAGAGCGCGATCTTGCGGGCTGCAGGATAATACCTTTCTCGAGCGGAATGGAAGTGCATACTTGCCTTCATCGCGCCTTCGAGAGCACGTGAGTTTTAATCTTTACGCCCTCCGTTTACTCAGTGGATCCTCACACACGAGCGGTGTGCCTCAATCTATCTTCCTTGTTTCGTGGAAATTTCCACGAACTTGGTCGCTTCGATTCCATTGTGCACGATTATTCTAACTCCAAGAATCTCTTTTAACCATCTTACTAAGAGCTAATTTGAATTCGACCAGTGAAAGTGTGAAAGGTGACAAGCGCACACATCTGTAAGTGTAATACTTCATCCCTTGAATTTCGACAGATTTGTGAGAACTAGTTAGTGACGTGCTCGGTAGCGCATTGAAGTCTTCCACTTTTTTCCACCATCTGTGAAATCGAATATCTCTTACTTTTTGGCTACAAAAACGGACTCGTATTTTGCTTATAGCTTTTGTCGATCATAGATCCCTGGCGCGCAGTTTTTCAGATAGCTTGAGTAAGATCTTCTTTCAAATAAAAAACACCAACTTTTCACATTTTTGACTATGTGAGTGAATTTATTCGCAAGTCACTCGGACCGACTCACCTACCCGCTCCTCGTAGGCGCAATTCCACAATTTTCAGGAACTCGCATCGCTAGAGGTGGAGCGAGTTTTTTCATGAGATTGGTGTCAGTTAAGGACATGTCAAAGCTTCGCTTGACCGACATTCATGGTAAGTTTATTTAAAATTGAGCTATACAATATTTCGAAAATGTAGCTCCAGACGGCCCTGCGCATTGGTGGAGTGCATCCCTGAGAAAAATTTCGGGGTGATCCATGGCGATCTCTTAACGTAATTTGACTCAAAACTACAATTGCCCACTAACCAAATTACTTTAAAAATTTACTATGGATCACTCCAAAATTTTTCTCAGTGATGCATTTCACCAGTACGCAGGGCCGTCTGGAGCTGCATTTTCGAAATATTGTATATAGCTCAATTTTGAATGACTTTATCATGAATGTCGGTAAAGTGGAGCTTTGACATGCTCTTAATGAGGCTACGAGCGCTGCAGTTAAGTGATATTTGGATCCAGAGAAAGTTTCACTCCAAGCGCTTATTTGAAATTGAAGGGATCTCTCCTGTATACATCTGTTTCGTGAAATAATCTTGAATTCTAAGTATTTGGGTATGATAATAATTTCAGTTTGGGGAATTCTAACGAATTCCTCCCGATGAAAACAAACTTATCATTCTTGAGCTGATTTAATGTGAGAGATGAAGATTGAGAAGCAATTGCTGAAATGTCATTTCAGCAACTGCTGAAGTCGCGAACACTTGAACATTCCTACTCAATGATACAATTTTCTTCTCACAAGAAAACATTATCCTTCATTTAAAAGAATCCGTGCCTTGACAAGATCAGACTCATTATTATTTTACACAATAAATGAGCCTCTCGCTCCTGTGGGAGCAAATTTCTGACTAATCCAAAGTCCTTTGGCAGAATAATCCTGAATTTCCGGGTAAACTTCCATTAGCAGTTTTGATTCTGAGCCGTCGAATTCACATCGTTACGTTAACAAGCTTTTCGCTGATCCTTTAAAGAACGCCCCAACTTCGAATTCGTTGCTCATTCACTTCGTAAGCCTCTTAGTTTATTTGCACATGTATTTTGCAGATTCACTGGAGATTCATAAGAAAACTCGAAAGGAAACTTCATATCAGAAAATTAATTAGTCTGATTTTCTGGGCACACAACTGTTCCTCAATGTGATAATTTTCTTGAATATCTTTTGCGAAGTCAAGACTTTGTTTCAAGTATATCAGATTCTCTTCATATTTTATGACGCTGCTTCCGTTCTTAGCTGATATGAAACTTAGAAAAAGCAAACTGCTGATGCCGCTGGAAATGTCAACTTTGATTTCTTAGGCTGTCTTTCAGAAACGGCTCAGCACAGGCTGATGTTATAGTGTTGAACATATCAATATTCATATCTCGAATGTACGAAGATAGTTTGGAGTAATGATTCTCATTCATCATCATGATTTGTAGTCGTATTTCTATATGTACAAAAATTGAGGCATGTTTGAATGTTTGTTGGAAAATTGAGGCATGCTCATAATTTTCACTGCGCATCATCTTCAAAAATCTAATCTGTTTGGAAGTTATATGAAATTGATTCATAGAAGAGTGATTAATGTACAATTTCTTTACCATAGAATCCATGTAATTTTCGATGGCAGCATCATTTCACAATGTAAAAATTTTAAGGAAGTCTAGGAGCTTACTGTAGTAACGGAGCTTGATTCCAGACATATTAGCGAGATTGGAGGGCAGACTGTACAAATTTCGGTCCGAAGACTCAACTTCTTAGGTATATTAATCATAGAAATCATCCTATTATTCCTATACCGAACTTCCAGACTGGTGAGTATTTTCCCGACCAGGATTGTCTGTAAATGAAATCACGGACACGAAATCGAATCCGCCAGGAAAAATTCTACTCACTCGCAGAGAAAAATCAGCAAACGAAGCGCAAACCCGTAAAACATAGTGAGCATCAGCCGACGCCGAATTCCCTCGGGCATTCGAAAAATATTGACGAGCCAGTAGTGATGGAAACCCAGCTCTCTCCAAGCCCTGAATCACCCGCACGACATGCGCTCCGTTTGATAAACTTCAGGCGCGTTTCTCCCACCCTTCGGCAAAAATACAGAATACAAGGGAAGCCCGCATTTGTTTGCATGTGCAAAACGGTCATTCCTCTCAGCAAAAAATGCAAAAAAAATTTTCACCAAGCAAACAATGTTACAACGGGCGAAATGCGTGTGCATTCACGAGCTAAAGCTTCAGCCAGGCTCGCAGCGAATCTCATAATTCCCCGGATCATCAGGATCTTGATAAGGAAACACAGAGGCGTTGTATGCGCTCGCCGGCGGCTGCTTTTCAAAAGAGGCACTCGAGAGCCTCAACATGGAAATGAGAATATAATGAAAATCTCTCGTCGGCAATGTTGGCCTGCTTAACCCCCAAGCACCTGCTGGCTGGATCACCGCTACTTTCGCTACAGATATTACGTATTACGCCTCTCCTGACTGCATCGCCCCAACCCATAGGTATACATGCAAGCTTGATATTTTAAACAGCGGCTGTGTCTAATGCCGTGGGATTTTACGACATTGTTCCAAGCCGTAAAATCGAGATTGGCAGTCGAAAGAGGTCCTCCTACCGCAAAGATGAACAGGGCTTGCTGTGCAAGCACGTGAGGGTTTTCGCATGCGAAATGCAGCTGCCTTGGCCGCAGAGTAAAGTTTTGTGCAAGCGTGGCGAGGAAACATTGTGTTTACCCGGGCCGGAGGCAGACCGGCCCTCGTATCTTCTTGTGGAATGGAGCTCGTGATGTATATGAGAGAGCCACGCGAGATGCAGTCTCTCGAAACGGCAAGGAGTAGTCGGTATAGGGAGACTCGAGGATCGAGATTTCGAGCTTCGTGTATAGTACTCACGATTTTATCCGGATGCCGTCTCGCGTAAATTTTGGGGCTACATGGGCGGATTGGTATAGGTGCCCGGTGTACGTATAGTTGGGAGCGGGATGGACTGAGGGTGCGGGGGTAGAGACGCGATAAGTTGTTGAGCAGGTCTGACGGCGAATGAGCGGCGATGATGATGAGTTACGCAAGTTGCGCGCCCCCGTAATGAAGACGAATCGAGGGTGCGGACGTAGCAAACTCGCTGGGAGGCCAACCAATCAACCGAGTTCATAATGATTTGTTCATTATTGCCTCGATGGAACGTTATTGCGCTGCGTTGTTGCATTAATTCACCGATAATATTTTTCACCGAGGTATCGGGTCAATGAACCCTTTGCATATTTCCCGCGAAACATTTTGTAACACACCTTTCGTTCATAATTATTGCATCGATGAATGCGAAGCGTTGTTTTTTACATCATCTTGATATTGTGAGGCCTCTCACCAGTTTCTGGAACGAGTAAAGATAGATCAAATATTATTATTCGCTGCATCGAAAATCTCGAACCTTGATTTAGATTCAAACATCTACTCCACTTTTGACTATGATACATCAAAATATCAATTGTGTTCCTCATATTCAAAATTCTGATAGAAAGACAAATTACTTGTTCACACATCTTAGGCTACCCCAATAAATATTCACCTCCAACGAAAAACTAAAAACTATGGTTCCCATATGGCACTCTACTGAGCTTTTTGGGGATAATAAACAGTATTATATCTTTTTCATCAACTTGCGGAACGATTTTGCACTTTAGTACGTCGAGGTGTTTCAGTACAAGCCCTCACAATTGTTGTCATAATTCAGTTATTCTCCGTCAATTCAGTAACGATAATCAACATTTCCGTAGGAACAACGATGTGAGATTTTGAGTCGCAAATTTTCTTCCTAGATAATTGAAAAGGTAGGAATATTTTAGTGAGATATTGCCGTCGACAGCAGTGGCGAATTACAGCACATCTTCGACGCTCCTCAAAACTTTCCCGCACAACTTCGTAGCCCCCAAGGATCAGCAAGCTCAACTTTGCTGCGGGTACCTTCGACTCTTGTTATAATTATCGTTGACATTGCTTTGACAATTGAATGCTCACAACTTTCGGCGCCCCGCGTCCTCCCCGTTGAGATCCGAGTGGAGTTAGTTACTGCGTATCTCTGACTTTGCGTCTGTACTCGTGTACATCAGCACACATCCAAAAGTCATAACAATACTGTTGCTCTTGTGAGATGAGCGTGTTTCTCAATTTCATCGCTGAAATTGCGTTGGAGTGATGCGTTCATCACGAAGTTTGCATGATACTCCTCACAGTTGAATCAAAGTTTCTATGATTTCTAGTGACATATTTTTTACTTGTTCAACAAAACTGTAATTTGTAGTGATAAATCACAAGATAAAATGTTCGATTCCATAAGCAAGAACTTGAAAATTCGTCAGAGCATTAGAGTCTCTCTTATCCTTTTTGCAATGGCCCGTCGTTGAAGCGTGGAAAGGCTCGGTAATGAAAGACTCGCGGGACAATTGGACGGAAAAGTAATCACCGGGTCGAAACATTAGAAAGTTGGTGAATGAACGGAGAATCCGATGTCACAAAACTATTAGTATGCGCACGATGTATTCGAGCACGTGAAACGAGTTTTCCATTGCAGTTTCAGCGACCGTCTATATCGACTGTGTAATTACGCAAAATAACAAGCAGTTCATGGGCCCGGCTTTAGTTTACAGGCAGAAATCAAATTTCCTGCAGCTATTAGCTCCGAGAAATTTTCAATCAACAATATTATCGAGAGGTTTGATAGCTTTGGAAATATGTCTAATGGAGTGTGTGAGATCACAATTTTTTTGAACTCTTCGATTGGCGTTATCATCATTACATTCTGCATCACAGCGGAGTGTGAATGTTTTGAATAGAAAAAGTAGCAGTGATTACATCGTGCACTTTTCGTAGCTAAAAACCAAGAATACAATTCCTTCTCAAGTCGGTCAGATTTTTTGTAGTTTCCACTTCAAATTGATCGATACCGACTCCTTTTATAGAATTTGGATTCGCTCTTGAATCTCTTATCGACAAATTTTCTCGTGTCGAACAACAAATAAACTTCACAAAGAAGTATCTTTGTCGTCGGAGCGTGAAACCCGATCCATTTCGAAATTACGTCCCAACTCCGTTACAACTATCTGTACCTCCATCAATAAACAACGCGAAAAGCGGGTCACGGGAACTTGCAACTTTGGCCGCGATTGATTTGATCTTATCCCCTCATCCTTCCACTCCACTCTCCGGGTTGCGGTGCGGTGGCGTTGGAACGCGCACTTAATGGAAATGGGATCGGACTCGGGACGAGCACTCGAAGCTCGCAAGCTCGAACCGCGAAAAATCAAATAGCCGCAGGCTCGTAATCGGGGAATTAACGCCAACTCTTTCCTCTTGAATCCTCGCAACTGGCGAAGTACGAGATAATCCTCGGGCAAAACTCGACGCGAGGAAGTTGGACTCGCGGCCGATGATCCCCTGCTCTACGTCACAGAGTGTACCGATCGCCCGAACTTACTTTCTCGCCACGGCTATACTTGTACAATCCTTTCACTTCGACCCACTAGTTTCGGCACTCGCTGGAGGAGCAGTGCGACAGACTCGATTTACTGTAGTGACACTCTCGTTGCATGAATTCATCGTTTCTCATTGGAGAAATTCGGAAGATGTATACTATTAAGCGATATTGAGAGGCAAAATCATGATCTATCTAGAGTGAGGTGTATTTCACTTGTTACCATGGGCGAATTTTAGGAATGTAAAAGCCATTATTTCTCTAATAAGATGTAAAAGTGAGCGTTTGGATCGATCCAAAACGATTCATGCGTTTGCTTTGTTGTGAATGTAATAAGTGATTCTCACATGCTTCCGAATATCACAGACAGGATCTACGTCTAGGAAAAACGATGCCAAAAATTTTTGGCTCAAGTTTGATACATCTGGAAACATCCAGAGAATCACTTTTTTGTTGACTCGAGACCTTTTGGCTATAGCCGTACCAATTCATATTGTGAATTATAATATAATCTTCAAAAGAGTTGAAGTACGTTTCAGAATATAGACTCAAGCTATAAATCAAATGGCGGTTGGGTTTACTTACCTCTACACGTACACTTAGCTATACAGATCCTACCGAAGGCGAACCGAGTGAATTTTGCATGTGCGTCTTCTCGTCACGCAGAAACGTAGAGTCTCCGTGCATACCAAGAAGCGAATTTTAGGCTTTCAAACATACCTACATCGTATAGGAGTGATCCCGCCGAAAGTCGGAATTTCTGCACAAGCTCCCGCAATCTTTCACGACTTTTATTACTCGCTATAACAATATTCTCAGATCTATTATTTCAATATTTCACTATGGTCACATTTTTGAATGAAAAACCCATGACACCGTTTTTTATATTGAATTATTGCGGGCCAAACTGCCAATTTTGTTCCCTGCCACCAGCTCCATTTGCGATATAGTATCCTCTGTCGCGCAGATATCAATCTTATTATTGCCATGTCAATGCACGTTCCTCAAATTATTCACCTCTGGATAATCCGTTCCACTCTTCTGCAAGTCAAAAAAAATTAAAAGCCGAGTTGAAAGCTTAAATTCCTCCTTTATGTATAGGAAATTCAACCATATAAGCTGAACGGCCCAGAATCCGAATCTGCATGGCAGCAGTCAGGCAGGTTCTTCAACTAGCGCATGAAGTGCGTGTACTCCGTCTCCATCTTATGAATGCTTCCCTGTATACTGTAGTGCTCAGCGAAACACATTTTTCGGGCATGCTTGGTGCGATCGAGCAACATGTTTGCGGAGAGGATTCTACAATGAGTCTCTGAATCGTGAGAGCACTTTTGAATGCCATTTCTGCCTCCTCACGAACCCTGTATACGAGGAGCCATACTTTTCTCTAGAATCCTCTTTGGGCTTAATGACTCTAGATATTAATTGTTGAAGACTAAACATGTGAAAACTGACTCCATTGACAGACTGAAATTCAACACGGTCTGGAATGATTTGTCGGTCCAAATCGCACCCAAAATAATTTTTGACCCCCAAAAGTTCCACTTCTGGCGGAATCACCCGTATACCCGCAGTCAGAGCGTCGCCCTGAATTCAAGCCCTGCGCGATCTCGAGATGCAGAGGACCTCTCGTCGTGTGCGCCTCGCTCGAGTGAAAGCTTCTCTCTCTCTCTCGCGGCGAAAATCCAACGCCTCCGCGAGCAGCGCGAAATCGATCGCTTCCGCGAGGCGTTCCTCGTGCTCGCTCGGCTAAAAACGCCGATCGCAAATTCGCGCCAGCCCTAGTGCATAAGTGTGCAGCGCTATATAAATGTACACACCAGCGACGGCTCTGATGTATGGGCATCCGCAGCGGTGGCGATAGGCGGAGTTCTAGGCCCTGGAATAGCGATGCAGTCACCCGCGAATTAGAGCCGAGGTCAGGGGGTCGCGTGAATTTCGCGCGCCTACACTCGATATATACACTCGCATATACGGGGCATTACGGCCACGAGCGAGCGAGCCGAGTTTCGCGGGGTTGCGTGTTGGCGCCTCTCGCGAAGAGCCTGCATCGATTTCTTGGCGCGACGCTACCGCACTGCTATCGGTCCATTATCTTCCTCGACTTCCCCGCGCTTCTTCGCGGTCTTCTCGGAGCTTCGTGCACATCCACAAATGTGCTCTTACTTACGGATTGTGCAAAACGCTCGCGTACAGCATATGAAGCGTCCAGAGCTTTTCGAAAGCGAGGATACGCTGACTCCGCTGTCCTGTATGCAACATCGACGAGCATTCGAAACTCGCGTAAATTCACGTCGAGCTGATGCCGCCCCCAGAGCACTTTCCAAGTCCATCCGAGTTTTCACATTTTCCTCCCTCTCTCTTTCTGCCTTTTGTAATTTATGGATTTTCGCGGTTTTATGCTCCTCTTCAATTGAATGTGATCCCATCGCAGTATAGCGAGGTGATTGGTTGCGAGCCACGTAGAATATTTGAAACGCGCGCGCTTTCCATCACACGGCATGGATGTACGGCTCGATTTTGTTTTCGAGTTTGACAGGCGGATGTTATTGATTGCTCTGCAGTCTGATTTTCCCGGGAGCGTTATGCAGATGTGTTTATCGTCAAATCAATGATTGCGTATCTATTGGGATTCAACGAGTTAGAATAATGAGAGGCAAATCGTTGACGATGATATTCCGCTGATTTCCGATGGTCGAGTATGAACTTCGCTCGCGATCGAGTTGATAACACGCAACCGTGAATTATACGATAATCGAATGATCGGAAAACATCATGGTTGCTCGGTGATGCTCTGATTTGCGCGGGATTCGATTATAATACTCTCAATTTTACGAAATTATTGAGCTCGGCATCGTATCTCTCCCATGTTTCATCCTAAAATTTGCCAATCTCCATCGATTTGTTGTCTGGAAGGATGAACTGTAGTATGTTATTTCCATAAATTTGATTGAATCGATCGATTTCGGAAAAGCTTGATGCAATGCGAAATTAATGAATGTGGAGCACAATTTTCAATGTACTTCGTGGTTGTGTAGACAGCAGGCAGAAGCTCTTTTGTAAATATCCTGGACTGTTGCAAGCTCGTAGTCTATTTTTATGATGAAAGCTTCGATGCTGTATAAATTCAAGCGTCAAGGGAGAACGCATGGCCTCTCATGTGGAGAATACGTGCAAAATACCCAGATACCGATAGTAATCACCAGAGAATGAGTATTTCTGACGAATTATTAAAATTTTGTTATTGCTATCGATAGTGTGGTAAAAGGTGAGGAAAAGCTTTTTCGATCGCTTCAATAATAGCGATTCCCAAGTGAAGACTTGCTAATCAGCGAACAATCGTTGAGTCATCACATTTTTTCAGTGTTATTAGTATTTAGACTCCCAATGATAGTACTGGTTGGAGAAATTAACATACCGTCGATTGAGGTTACTTTGAACAGACCGGGCAACTTTGGAACAACCGAGGAAAGATTTGCATTTCTTTGCGGGTTGCGAATTGGAACCCACAGCATAGAGTTCAAAATTGAAAGACCTCTAAAAGGAGCTAAGGTACCCCTCATTTGGACGTTGGGAACCGCAGTTTTAAGATAAGAGGAGTACTATTGGCACATTCTTCCTCGTAATCCATGGCGCGTGGGTCGGACATGTGATCTGCAAAGGCGTCTAGTCTTTTGAGGAGGTCAAACGTCAATTATCTACCGTAGAATCATCGAACCGGACTCCATAAAAAGTCAATAGAAAGCTTAGACTCTCAGCTATCAGTTGAAGATGATTTTATGATCATGCATACGGATAAAGTAGCAATGATCTAGAACATCACTCCTCCTGTTCCAAAGTTGTACCAAAAGGGGTGTAGCTTCAAATATTCACAACTCTGAGCCAAAATATCCAACCGAGGTCTACTTAACTTCAATTGAAAGCAGAATTTTCAAGTTTCCAAATGTTATAGATGAAAGTACATTTTATCAGAGCGTTTGCGAGTTAGAGGGAAAACAGTGACGAAAAATTTGAAAAGTGTTCTCAAGTAACCCAGGTAGACGGTAGACCTGCTTTCACTGAGGAAGTTCTTATTGTACTCCTTTGGGTTAAACTTAACAATTCATTACCATAATTTCTTACAGTGATATTGCATGTCGATGGTGACATATCAAGGTTTTCAAGGCACTTGGCCATGATCATAATTGGATGGATCAACGAAACAGGTATCCCGACCACAAATGTGCTTGGTGAAATAATATTGGATGCATGTCAAAATCATCCTAGGCGTCGACTCATCACGCACCTTTAACGAGATTTTCCCACATTATCCGTGAACATGATTGATTTGTCAGATGAGCTTCGAATATTTAGAGTTACGATGAGGAAAAATTGAGTAATTGGTAGATTTTTTTAAATCTTAGAAGTGTTTACGGAGATGTTGGGCGAGTAGTGATGATATGAAAAAAATTAACGAGCATAGCGACAAAATGACAAGAATTTGAAGGATCTCAGATTCATGTTCAGTCGAAAGCGTGGGTCTCACATCACGTATTCCGATTAGTTGTATCACTTCGAGCGTGCATTATTCGCAAACTGTAATGCGGCAATAACGCTCATGTATATTCTAATCGAATATCGTTCACGCATGTACATGCTTGGGAGTGAGCTGATTACAGTTTAGTAATTTTTGAAGCATTCTCCGAGGATAGTATCAGTTTCGAATTAGTTTCATCAATCGATCAAGAAACGCCGTGTTGAAAATGCAAATTTACACGCGCAGAATTTCTCTTCGAATCAAGAGAGTACAGGCATGAATTTTCTTCTCAACTGCTCGGCTTGGGTTTGACCTAGTGAATAAATTCCTAACACGTGATTTCCACCCGGAAGCGCTGGATACAAAATCTACCAAAATCGATGAATAAACAAGGACGCGAAAAAATGTGCAGATTTTTCTGCGCCACAGCGCCTCGTATCCAAACCCTCAGCGCACCCTATCAAACCCTCCTCATGGATCAATGAATAAGGCGCGAGACGACGTCGGAAGTAACTTTAATTCATCGCGTTTTCTCGTGCCTCTTGCCCGTCTCCACAGTCTCACCTCAATTCCCAATGAAAAATGAAGGAAAGAGCCTTGAATCAGAGCTCCCTCTCGCAGCCCTTTCAAGCGTCGGCTCTCGCTATCCCGTCAACATCCATAATTCATTTTCACCCCGCTCACGAATCTGGCTCGCGCGGAAAAAAGCACACCTCGTCCCCCTCGATCTCTCTATCGCGGCGTCTCTTGCGATCGGCTCTCTCTCTCTCTCTCTCTCTCTCTCTTTCTGCAAGGGGTGCGAGAAGCAGAGAAGAATCGGGCTTTGGGCGCTGTTTCTCCCCCCTCGGCTGGCATCGCGCTACGCGGCGGTCAGAGCCGGCATTCAACAGGTATAAGTGTAAGACAGCAGCAATCCCGAGCCTCTCTGTACCGTTGCGGGTATATAGCACGAGTTGCGACTCTGTATACGGCGATGCGCGCGCAGTAGTATCAGCCGGAACGGGCGAGACGGGCGACTCTCTCTCTCGCCAAGGCAGATATTCGCCGCGCACGCCAGTTGAGCGCCGACGGCCGAGCGAGTCGCGTCGAATCGTTCGCCTCAGCGCTCTCGCCTCGTGTCTCCTCAGCACCTCGTGTATAACATACCGTCTGAGCTTTCGTCCCGTCGATACATCGGTAGTGCTGCTTCCACATTCCACGAATCACCCCGCGGCTCTCGTTCGCCAATCTTCGCAGCGATAGCTCTCGCGAGCAATCGGATTTACGGCGCGAATCTCGTTGGCTCTCGCTTTGCACCTCGCAGCCGCTCATTACCATATATCCTTTCACGAGCGCGCTCGTTTGCTCTATAGTGTCTCTTTTTCCACATGTGCGAAAACCTCGCAGAGCCCGGCAGCGGCAGATGAGCGAGACAGGATCGGAGCGGCAGCTGTTTCCGACAGCGGCTCTGCATCGCGCGGATGCTGCGCCGGTATAGTGCGACCGTCTCTCTTCCTCTCTCCTCTCCTCTCTTCGCGCGTCTACTGTCACCGCAGCGCAGCGCCGGGCCGTCGAAAGCACGTGGCACCTCGAGAGCGCGAACCGATCGCGCTGTCAGTGCGATACGCCGCATATGCGGCAACGCGTACGCTCCTTCGCCTCTTATTGAAGCAAAGTCGATTTTCTATCTAAATTGACAGCCGTCGAGACTCGCTCATCCGGGTGCGTTTCAAAACTCAAATCGCGACTCGTGCACGGCGTCAATCAAACACTCTAGAAATTCTACCGCAGAGCTACCAGATGCTCGCGCGCTATACACAGACAAAACCGTCGATTAGCTCACGTCTGGCGCAGTCATTGGCAGTCGGCTGCGGCGCGGGAGTCTGTTTGTATGGAGCTTGCGCGCGTGCCGAGATTCGCGAATGAGAGCTTGCAGCCACACTAACTGCTCCGGGCGAACCGGTAACCCGCACACATATATCCCCATCTACATTGCCTTATATACACACGAGAGCAGATAGCGAGCCGAGTTGGCGGCTAGGCGCGAGAGCAGCGGCGGCGGCGGCGCGACGGAGATAACGGCCGAGTTGGAAGCTCGCGGGTGTGGTGCCGCAGCGGCACGAGACACTGACCAGACGCGCCAGCCGGAGTGTTTGGACCCTGGACTGCAGGCCCGCCGGCAGTCCGCGCTTTATGGCACGCGACCACAACACTCGACGGATCTTGGCTCGCGCGCGAGCAGCAACAGCAACATCACCATCCGCACAAACAGCAGCAGCACCGATCGAGCCAACAGCTTCTCCATCATGAGGGACGGCGTCTTCGACGTGAGCGTGAGTCTCGAGTCTCAACCATACGCGATACGAGCTTCTCTCTCTCTCTCTCTAGAGACCCGTTTGCGCAAACTAGCTGCTCGTGCGAGGCTCGCCCTCGACGCGTATGCGGCGCGAGGCCCGCCGGGGATTCGAATTGGCCCGCGCGAGCTTGCAAGCTCGGCCGGCCGCTGCGTCGCTAGACAATACACTGCGGCAGCCACGCAATCCGCGTATACGGAGCATTACGAGGGCATTAAATTTCAGAGCCGCGGGCGCGTTGTGCCCGCACGCGTGATCCGATATTATGCGAGGAGCCCGATTTCGATTCTCTGCAAGCTCAATTCGTGCGTGCGGCCGGCGATGGATTAATTTGCTGCGGTTCGCTGGCTCATTTATGGTTTGCCGGCGATCGATGAGGTCTATGTGTTGTGCTGTAGAGCTTAACTAAGTCACGTGCGCGTTTGTGGAAGTTGACAGACACGGGTTAGCGTGTAGGTAAACAAGGGACGACGCAAGCTCTGAGATGTGAGTGATTTGCGTGTTTGGGGATAGAGAAGGGCTGTGCTGGACGTTGCTCACGTACGTTGTAGGGACAATGGGACGATTTTGGTGATTGTTGATCCGACTGCGATATTGTACGTGATGTAGCTGCAGTGAGCTGCGCAGAGGAAGTTGTACGCAGCGTTAGACTTTCTAAACGAAACCGAGTGGTCGAAAATAGTATTCGCTGTCGACGTCAATATATAATTATGAAACGACTGTTCTGAGGCTCTCAAATTAAATAGAATGGACAATAATGAAACACAATTGCTGAGAGAGGAGAGTCAACTTCGTAACCGTGAATACATTTGAACTCCCGACAAAGTTCAGGAGTGAATGCGATCAAATTTACAATTTTCATTCATTGCTCGAGTGATTGTAGAGTTGAAGCAAACATTGGGAAAACGGATACAGCATTTCATTCTTGGCTCACGAAAATTCTTATTTGTAGAAGTGCGCAAGTGTTCAATATTTCACGATAAGTATCTTGAGCGTATAATTAGATTATGAATTTATGGTCTCTGAGATGGAAACGAATTCAATATCAACGAGCTCTGTCCTAACAAATGTGTTACTTCTAGCGTTCTACTCACAATCAGTTCTACTTAGATATCATTTAGACCACGCGCTGCGGCTAGCAATTTTTCATGTAGTAATTAGAGTAGGTCCTTGATCAAAACTGAACTTGCCCATGCGTTGAACAGAACCGAAATACTTGTAATCCGATCCCAAAACTTCACGAGAGAAGTCCAAAAATGCCACGTGGATTCCGTCAGCGTAGAGTTCCACGTGGAATTCATACAGGTTTTTTGATCTTAGCTTTTTTGATCGGAATGGTACTTTGTTGTTCCCAGATTCGTCACCTCAAGTGACTTTCTGCGATAACTTTCATTTACATCAAGACTTTCGGGAATCTTTGGAAATATGCATCGAATTTCATTACGAAGCCACCGCAGTTTAGTGGATACGGTTCTCGCCTTCAACGCAGAAGGCCAGCGTTCGATTCTCGGCCGGCACCAATATGAATTTTCATAAGTATTTTTTCGGTGGTTTCGGTGGTTCGGAACCCACCTAAAACTGTAGGGCACGCAAAATAACCTCAAAAAGAGATTGAGAATGCGTTAATGAAGAAAAGAAAAAAAACAACAATTTCATTACACGTAATGAGGCACCCAGGAATGGCACGAGATATCGGAAATATTTCGGGGAATATCCCAGAATTCATCGATGAGGCTCCAAATTAGAATGAATAGGAGAATCGTAAACTGTCTTTGACCAAATCGTCCCTAGATTGTATTTTGTTATTCCAGAGGCCACAATTCCAAGGCATCAAGATAAGTTTGAAAGATTCCAAGGATAGTAAAACAAAAATCGTACGGTAAAAAGTATATGTGAGTGATTCCGTTCGCACAAGCCTCCGCGACCTTTAATCGTTGCGGTTAGGATTTTCTAGGGTGTGTTCTATTGGTACCCAAATTTGTAGTTCGTTTTCGAGTGATTTTTGAAGCCTCCGTTTTTTATATTGGAGAATTAGGGGACCTAAATGTCAATTCCATCCCCTGTCCAGAACGCGATCTTCGCTCTAAAAAACCAGTACTGCGCCTATTTGAGGTCACTAACACCTATGCGCAATCATTATTTCAAATTGTATACCTTGGACTGAAACATTTCACCATTTTGCAAGTCAAAATTTGAGATTCAGTTCTCGTACGGGCCGACGAAATTTTGTCCAGAGATTTGCACCAAAAGTTCTAGTGCAGCACTAGTAACGGCAGCAAACTTCCTGATCTTCATCATGGATTTTCATACCTGCCAAGTTATAACCAGAACATCCCAAATATTTGAATAAATGCGGTAGAGCGGCTCTAGAATCGAATCCGTGCAGTACTGGGCAGTTTGAATGTGTTTTTGAAATAGCGTACAAAATTTTCAATCAACTCCGTCCCCACTGTGTGCCGCTACCCTAAATACTGTATCGCTTAGTGAAGCGCATCTTTTCGTAGTATTTGGTGGCATTAGGTGGAATATATACGGGGAAGAGTTCACGATTAGTCCCCGAGTTGTGAGCGCATTTTTATGGCGAAATGCCAATTCCGTCCCTGTCAATCCCGTCCCCCTCTCGGCCTCTTAAAACATGCCGTGTTTTCCCTGAGATTCACCTTGGCTTACGTTACTCTAGATACTTTTTTCTGATGCCCAAACATGGCAGAATTGACTTTATTAATCCCCCGAAACTCATTTGGGGCTGAAATAATTTTTTGATCTAAATTACATCCGTGGACATTTTTGGCTCCAAAAAATTCCACTTTCCGCTGAATTTTTCATATGCGTTTTATGTTCGCAAAGCCATATAGGGCACTGAGAACTTACTTCCCTCGCTTTGCTCGGGAATTGTACGAATATGAAATAAATGCGGCACTATTAGCTAGGCTCATTCATTTTCGAGATTGCAGGGGTGGTAGAATTGGATACCGTCGCTTCAGAAATTACGGAAGTGGTGAAATAATTTACAATGCTTTTTGTACATCCGTGAATGTGTTCAACAAAATACGATCTTCATTTTTTGAGCATGATCATGAATGTCGGTTCGTCGACACAATTTAATGCTTCAATGCTTCGCTGGCGAAACACTCGCTAAATCACGGCTGTGTGGTATTAAATCAAATTAAATTTTCCTCGTCCTATTTTGAATCAGGAAGCGATTTCTTGTACATTCGGCAACGATGAAATCTCTGAATCCAATCTGAGGTCTGATGTGAGTTGTTATTGGATTGATGATGGTCAATCGAATCATTCAATTCGATACTTTTTGATCCATATTGAGAAGGTTCCCTTACGAATTTGATACATTTCAAAATATTTCTATACATCAGTCGAATGAATTCGCTCATTTTATTTCAATATATTTTTCAACTCATCTTTCAAAAATGAGTTGTTATTCGGCTGAGATGAATGTTTTTCAAGCTGTGAGATGATCGCCTTGAGGTTTAATAAATGAAATTTTACCAAAGATTCCGGAGATGATAAAATTCCAGGTTTTTCACGTTACTTCTTTCCTTCATGCCCATTTTCTCCCGACAAAGCCTTTCATTTTCTCCTTGATGAGGAGATCTCCATAATTAAATTCTTGTCCCTGAATATTACAAGCAGAAATGACTTGGCTGAGAGGGCTTCGCGCTATCTGACTCTCAATGAAGTTATAATCCACGCAAAAAATCCAGGTACTTTCAAAGTATGATCCTTCGTAGCTAATAGTACCACTTTTACCGAACGGATTTCATTAGCCGTGAATGTTCCACTTTCAGCAAAAGTAGATACTCTCGGCAATTCATGACTGATTCATGCTTTCAATTGGCTTTCCAGTCTGTGTCGCCTTGAATATATATTATTCAATCCTTTTCTATACCTGTAAGCTGTAATTTGAAATCGAGGATGAGAAATTTTTTATTCGACAAGGACTTTTACTATTGCAGGATGAGAACTCTTCGTAGTTTTGCACTCTGTGTCCTACCTATTATTAGTTGGATGCCAATCATCTCTTGCGGTTCGTTGCTCTCTTCATTACCAGTCAAAGAAATCTCTATAACGATTGCGACGAGAAAATTCATACCAATTCTCACGCTCAATCAAACGAATTCAACAATAACATCAAAGACGAAACGAGAAATGAATTTGCACCGCTGCCGTGCGTACATCGCTGAGCATTTGAGAACTGGCGAAGCGTGCAGTGTGTCGAGGCCGAAAAATTGCAGCGCAAACAATGTTTGCTCTTGCGTTAATCACAATTAACCTTGGAGCCGAGTGAACTCTCGCTCGCTCTCCGCGGCGCTGGGAAAAGTGATAAACCAAACCCGCTCAATTTCATAGCGGCATCCATCAATTTACGAGCGTTCAAAGGACTTAATAGCCAAAGCCA
The DNA here is from genome assembly GCA_030522705.1 of Eretmocerus eremicus. NCBI lineage: Eukaryota > Metazoa > Arthropoda > Insecta > Hymenoptera > Aphelinidae > Eretmocerus > Eretmocerus eremicus. Next base: position 2,966 of record JAPYYZ010002854.1, on the reverse strand, counting down.
GTTTCCCCTCTCTCTCTCCCTGAACTTTGCTCTGCGGATGTATATTTTTCTTACCGCAGGCGCTAAACAACTGCGGCCGCAGAGTTATAATGTTCAACAGATGAGTTTACGCCCCGGCCGCGATGGTGCAGAGTCTATATAAATACCCTCGGAGAGAAAGTTGCTGGGCCGTCCGGCCGCAAAAGTTGCGCCCCTCGATCGAGCCCGCAAATTGACACTTTGCCGAAGCTCGGCAAGACGCAAGCTCTCAAAGCTCCGCGCGTCGGCGCTTACCCAAGTAGCGATTGCCCTGGGAGAACTCTCGTCCTAATCAAGCGTCGCACAAATCGTGTCAACGACGTACACCTCAGCCTATCGCCAAATCCAATTTGCGAACTGCGCCAACTCTGCCACCACAGCCCGTGGACTACTGACACACAGCTGTCCCATCGGAGGCAGCCGCAAGCGTCACGGACACAGCCTCCGGCGCTCGGGGGGATATGTATCCCATTTCCGCGTATATCGCAGCGTAGACGACGACGCCGAGGGCGGCCGATATCCATGTATAGCGTCTTATCCGAAGTGCCGGGGACAGCTTGCAAGCTGTGTACTTGATTCGCGGCCGTGTGCGATATGGAGCCTGCGGAGAGAGCTTCGGGGCCAAAAACGGCATGTGCCGACAGCAGAGCCTTGGAGTTTGACAATGGCAGGGCCGCGGGATACACAACTCCAGACTCTGACGACGACGGCTCCTTCTTGCGTGGGTCCATTACAATGGGCTTGCTCTGCATTCGCCACTGTGCATGTGCACGGGTGTTGCTCGAGCATAGGATGCCGGAGGCTCTGCACTTGCACTCGAGAGTATGTGCATTTCGAACGAAGGCCCGGTATGCATGTGGCCGTGTATGCAAGTGAGCCTTTCTCCGCGTGTGCTATGTGTGGTGTATAGGAAGGGAACCGGTTCCTTTATCATTTGACTCGTCCATTGCGCTGTCCATTCACTCGCTGAGCGAGCCGACTTATACCAAGGCTGTGTGACTCTCTGCGGTCACGCGTAAATCGCTTGAGTTACGTGGCTATTTTCGAGGTTCAAGGAGGAATTCTTCCGAAGCCCATCTGTTAGCACGTATCTCGCAAGCGTGGCGTGCATCGTTGTTTCGGTCGCTGATTTGTGGGTCCGGATGGCATTTTTGTATCATATGGTTGTGGATTGTTATTTCGAGCATCTGGTGATCACAGATCAATACTTTTGATCGTCTGCACTGGGAAAAAGCCATTTTCACACAAGTCTTCGACTCAATTATTTAAAAGGCGGAGACCTCGGCGGAGATCAACTTTTGCGCCCTTGTGTCGAAAACACTGTTACCTTTCCCTCTGAGAGAGCTGCATATTCATGCTATTCTCGTAAAAATCACATATATCATATTATCGTACCACTCATATAGCTCTAGATACACTAAATTCATATGGGCAATTCTAAAGCAAGCTGGACAAAATCGTCACCAGGGGATCTGGAAAAAGTAGCAAAAATTTTTTTTGTTAATACTATGTGGAAAAGGTACGATTTTTTTCAGTTTTTCGAGCTTTCTGGTAGTCGTTATAGCCCGAAGAAGGCCCACTTTTTTCTTGTCTAAGCCTATTTTCAAAAATTCGAGGGGCCGACCTACTTTCACCTTTTCCTAAGTACCTGGATGCATTTTTCTGGTCAGGATTTGACTTCTGAGAAACTAAATTTCCAATCTTGTCCCATCGAGTCTAGTCGACCGTAGGACGTAATTGAGAAAAGCGAATTTTAGCAACTTTTTGGTCATTTTTGAGTTCGGGCAAGACATGATAAAGACATCTACAAAGGCCCAAATTAAAGGTTTTTTCATGGAATTGAAAATTTTTTTCACAAATTTTGATTATTATTGATCTAGCTGGAGCTAGAGCATCTCGAAAACCGCCCAAAAATCGCTAATTTTCGCTTTTTTCAATTGGGCCTTACGGTCCACTAGACTCGATGGAACCAGAATGGAAATTTCGTTGCTCAAAAGTCAAGGCCTCGATAAGAAAAACGCATTTAGTTACGTTGAAAAATGCCAAAGTGGGTCGGAGCTATAAATTTTTGAAAATAGGTTCAAAGAGGCCAAAAAGGCCTTTTCGGGCCCTAGAGACTACCAGAGAGGTAAGAAATTCTGAAAAAAACTTCTGTACCGTTTTAACATAGTACTTACAAGAAAAACTTTTGATCCTTTTTCTAGCTGGTTTTGTCTAGCTTGCTCCGGAATTCCCTGTAATCATTTTTTACTTCTGACAGCGACGTAAAGACGGGCATTTTTTTTCTCACTCTTGGTATTTCTTTTATCATTGAGAATCGATCTTTAAGTGTCCGTAACTAAATGTTTGTATTGCCTCACCTGAGGCGAAGACTCAAAAATTGTTCAAACTCTTTCTTCCCAATGATGCAAAATCGATCTCCACCAGTCGGAGATGGAGCAAATTGATTTTGAGACATTTTGTGGGTAACTATCTTTTGAAATAGCTCCATTTATACTGGAGTAGTTTAGCATCTTCGACCCATTGGACTTAATGAAGTGAGACGATTGAGAGGTATACCTGAGATTTAAGCCAATGAAAATCATACATTTTGCAAAGTTAGATGGATATAAGGAGAGCAAATACATTGGCACGGAAGTCGCAAACTCCCAGCGCACGCTGCCCTTCTCTCTCGCTGCCTCACCCATGAATCTCTTTCTGCAAGTGGATCTGTTCATTCGCAGCTTTACGTGGCGTCGCGAAGCTTGGAAAACAGCAGCAAGCCAGTCGCAGGTGGTGCGTGCGTGCTTGTGTAGCTGCAATACGCATGAATTTCAAGGCCGAGTGGCATCGTCGGATCTCAACTAATTTCGACTCCGACGGCTGGTCGCGCCCGCTGCCAGGCAGCTCCTTCGGATCCCGAAATTAATTCGGCATCCATATGGATCGCGCGGCTTTCTCACCTCTCC
>JAPYYZ010002853.1:0-16432 GCA_030522705.1 Eretmocerus eremicus | reverse complement strand
TTTTCTCGGCCTTTGTAGCAACGAATACGAGCAGCCAAAGTCAGCAGAGTTCGAACTGTCGGAAGACAAGGTTTCTGGCCATTTCTGGGTTAAGATTGAGAACGTATCTTTCTGATTTTTCCAATGGACGCCATCACCAGAACTTACCCAACTAGTCTAATACACAGTTCGAGAAGGTGAGGCTCTGGTTGTACTTGAACATCCACTGCGGCACGAGTCTATCTATGGAGAGGGGAATGTTTGCGTGGTGGAATTTGGCGACGGCAACGATGGCGCTTTGGATACAGTTTCGCGCAAACATGAATATGCATCGATGCTCCCGGGCGGCCGAGTATCCCCGGCCTTGCGTCGTTGAATTTCACTATACGGATCCGGTACGGGTTGGAAGCTCGAGGATTCACCTGAGCGAAGGAGTTGTCCAACTTGAGCTTCTCCAAACTCGATATTCCCTCTGGCTAAGATGCGTCTTCTGGGTCATTTTATATCACTGCTATATTTCGAGAATGATGAGATGATCGTCGAGGAATGTATCCTATAGGAGGACCTTGTGAGGGTGAATGATTTTTCGAGTACGTGGATTGGAATCGTGGTATCTGGAACGATGGACAGATGTGAGTTTGTCTAGATCGGATTCTCTAAAAGGATCTGATTGATAGCCTCGCTGCGATGAGACGAGATTGATAGGTGAGCCAGAACAACGTCGAGTACCCAATGAACATTGACTCTTCTTGATATAGAACATCATCGACTCCTCCATTCATCACCGTGTGCTCAAAATTAATTGACTAACGAAACTAATTTGGTGGTCTTGGGGCTCATATGCCCTAATTTTCATACGCGTGCCAGACATTCTGGCGCAATTTTTCAAAACCGTATCGGAGATTGATTCCATTCCAGAACTGCGTATGGATTTCAGAACACCTTACGTTTTCATAATGTCGTGCCCTACTTACACGAGCTCTGAAAAGTCACACGATAATACTGCCTCCCCATTCTACGATTTTGAATATCAAAGTCTTGGAAGAACTCAATTATACTATAATTCAATGACACGTGAGCCATTCACTCTATAAATAACAAGAGAACCTCGGTATCGCATCGGGATCAATGAACCCTCAAGATTCGGCTCATCGCCCCCTTTGAATTCCGAATCTCTTTGGAATACCTATATGTATACGCAAAAGCTGAGAGCCACGCTCGCGTGGCGCATATGCATAATTGACTGCATCCGTTTTATAGCATATAACTCGCTCACGCGAACAAAAAGCGCATCATCAGACACACGAGACACGCTCTGATTATAAGAGCCATCGCAAGCTCCGTGACGCCGCAAGCTCTATCGCTCTCGATCTCTGCACGTAATCTCATTCATTATTCACCGAAAAAGCAACCAAGCCATTCATCAACCACACTCTCCCTCCTCCATCACGTATTCCAATCGATTTATATACCTTCCACGTTGCTCATCGACTACTCATGCATCCACGTCCCTCCGTCTACCCTATTTCAAGCTCATTCACATTTCTGAATTATTGGTAGCGATGGAACAAAACATGAACCTCCTGAATTTGAATTGCGCCTGCCAGAGCTTTTTAAAACTTCAGTCGTGCGAGAGTGAATATTTCAACGTTGGTAGAACAACTCGTAACCTCGCCGTGCCAGAATTTATCTATCTTGAGAACATTTGTGAATGATTAAAAGCGATGGAATAGAACAGGGGCCGCCACAATTTGAATTCGGCGGGCCAGAGCTTTTTGGAATTCTGATCGTGCCAGAGTGGATACCTCAACGTTGGTGGAGCAGCTCGTTACCTCACCGCAATAAGATTTATTCATGTTGAGAATCTTTGTGAATTATTCTAAGCGATGAAACAAAACAGGATCCTTCACAATTTGAATTTCGCTCGCACGAGGAGAAAGGTCATCAACGTCGGTGAAACAGCTCAAGACCTCACCGCAATAGAATTTATCCTTTTAAGATCATTTGTAAATCATTGAAAGCGATAGAACAAAACGGGATCCTTCACAATTTGAATTTCGCGGGCCAGAGCTTTTTGGAATTTCGCTCCAACGAGGAGAAAGGTCTTCAACGTCGGTGAAACAGCTTGTACAGAATTTATCTAGAGCAGCGACGATCTGATAGGCCTACTCCGCGCGGCGGGATACGAAAAGCTCCGAAACGTCGATTATATCTGCGGCATCGAAGCTGTTGGGGTCGCACGCACGCTCTAGAGTTGCCCCTTTCGTAACGTGTCACCCCCATTGTTCGCCGCTTTCACGCCTCGCGTCGTCGCCGACTCCCGCATACGTTGTATTACAACCGAGCGAGCGTATATACTGCGCGCTTGACGGTGGTAATTTCGATCGCAAGCTCGGAGAGAGCTTGCAACGAGACCTTGAGCTCAATGCGAAGACCACAAGTGGCAGCGGGTAGCTTGTCGTTGCGAGAGCTTTTCCTGATTCGAGAGAGAGATTTGCGTACGGAGAGTTGGAGCTTTTGGAGAGGGAGCTTGCGGCCTGTAATTTGGTCGACTCACGCGCGTCAGCAAATTAGTTAGCTTTTCTGGGTGGAAAATTAATTGCAAGGCCTTGGCTCGTGTAGACGATGCATGCATTTGAATTGCTTAACCCGGATGCACGTTGAGGTGCTTGAGCTCTTTCAGTCGCTGCCGCCTGAGGATTTTCCGAAAATGTTCAACTCTCAACTTCTTGCAGAGAGTTTTTTTGACTCTGGTTTTTGGAATGAATTCTATGAGATTCTTAGAACTCGGAAAAGGGCGAAAAATGCGGTTCAATGTTTTTGGAGGGAATTATTTTTCTTAAGTCTGTGAAGCTAAAATTATAACCCTCATTGCATGAAACGTTCCCGATAACTTCTAGATCACGAAGGAATAATTCAAAGGAGCTTTAGTTGTTAGATGGCGAGAAATGATGCTTTCCTGGACTCATATTAGTAAGTGCAAAAGTAGAAATCTGGTTAAAATATGACAATTGGAGACAGTTCAGATTTCTTACATGCATATCATTAATTCTCAGTATTATCTGACTTGCAGCTGTAAAATATATGTATCCGTTCAATTTACTGAAAGAAGGGGTTATTTCTGCAATGAACGATCATTTTGAATAGTTGTCTTCAGTCGTGAAATTGGAGAAAAGAGCTCTGTGTTGGTTCAAATTGTGATAAGTTCCAACAGTTTTGAATCTGCACGCAGTCATAGAATAGTTCTTGTAAATTCGAAGGGCACCTAATACTTCTGTAAAATTGCATCATCCTATTTTTACATGAGTATGGAACAATTAGTATTTGCAGAAAACTTACGAAGAGAGACATCTAAAGAATTTTTTCTTGGCATGGATCAATACATACTCCAGCAGCTCCTATCGCATCTGATGATCGAATTAATTTGTAAAACCTTGCGTCTACTCTTGTCACATGAACAGCGTGAAACCAGAAGCCAATCTGCAGTATGTTTCAATCAAGTGATAAGAGACAGGTGACGATATAGATCATATAGATAATGACGTCCTCAAATCTCACCATACCTCGTCAACGATTCACTCAGGACTTTGCTCCCTCACGTACAGCGATACTCGAGCAAACACGACTTATAACTTGATCCTCGTAGCTGTTTACATACTTAGTCAGAGCCAACAAAACCCGGTAATCCATCTCTCGCTCAATCTAATCCACGCGGCCTAATTTTCAAAGTAGCTCCACCTAACCCACCCTCGCATCCACAAACACCCAAAATCACCCTTCCTACCCACCCGCAAGTTCGAGTAGCCAAAATCAGGTCTGAATAATCGATCGGCCAGTGTTTTCCTTCGGACCCTTGGCGTACTCACCCTCCACCCTTTCCAAACATCCAACAAAGCATCGCCGTTATCGTTTACATACGCTCGCGTCATATCACACGGTAGCCGGCGCTTACATCGACCATGGCATAGCTCACACACAATGGAAAATAAAAGAGCGTGAGGTATGTACGAGTGTAAGCGAGGCAGAAGCCGAGCGTAACCACGCGAGAGAGAGAGAGAGAGAGAGAGAGAGAGAGAGAGAGAGAGAGAGAGAGAGAGAGAGAGAGAGAGAGAGAGAGAGAGAGAGGGAGAGAGGGAGAGAGAGGGAGAGAGAGAGAGAGAGGGAGAGAGAGAGGGGGGTAGTTTTTGTTCAGACGAATAATTGCGCGCATTTTGCGCGCGGCAGACCGAAAATAACGAGCGGGCAATTCTTCTCTGAGCCCAGTCGTATGAATTTCATAATCTGCTCGATATGACGCTGCGCACATTTAATACATTTCCCCGCGAGCATGGAATATTCCCATTTCATGTGTTCGATTTACTGCGGCTGGAGCTGGAGCAGGTTTAATTACTTTCAAAAAGAGTCTGGGGGGGGTGGATGTGCGCACTGACGCTTTTCAAAGTAGCTTTTTAATCTGCTTCGGCGAGAGTTTCTTTCTCGATTCCCGCAAATCTTGTTATTGTTGAGAATTCTTGGAGGAGTAATGCCTTCAAGAGGAATAATCTGGTTCTCGGTGCTTCGGAGGATGACAAATGCGGGGGTACGAGGTGGAACTCGAGTTTTCTATCGGTAAGAAAACTTGCTGCTGCTCTCGCAAAGCATCTTTTAATCGCTAAACTTGAGCATTCTCTGTTTCTCTCGCAGTCTTAATGAAACTCTGGCCATTCGTTTCCATTTGTCGCAGCTATTGTGCCTTTTTAATCTGAATACCCGCCGGATGAATGCGGAGACAGAGGCGGAATGCATTAGCCTTTTTCCCAACTCAAGATTCTATCGCTGAATGCGGTGGGGTAGTTCAAAGCGGCTTACGGTGCGTAGTTCTTTTTATTTCATGGTATGAAGCGTATCTGGTGTCCTTTTTGTGCGCCTCTACAAGACCACGAAAGAATACTGCTAATTATTGAGGTAGTTGGATACCAAGTTCGTGAGTTGAGGAGATATAACCTCACTCTCTGATCTACACTTGGCGGAAAGTGATCCTTTCCAAGCATTGAGTGAATACCTTTCTCATTTTCACGTGTATCCAGGCACGTGCATGGAAGTCTGCGCAGGCGCTGCACAAATGCAAACGAACACGTACATAAGAATAAGAAAAAAACTCACTCACTGCTCAGAAAGGATAACCTTCCACCAAGCGAACATCAACTCACTGAAGATCATCAAAGTAGGTCATCCGGCTCTTTTCATCAGTAGTTGATCTAGGGAATTAAGGAACTAACACGGAAAGGTTGTAAACTTTGGGAAACGGATTTGGCTGAAACTTTGGGCTATATTCAAGAATCCCTCTTGCCTACGATCAAGCGTTTCTGAGTGATAGGCTGTGCCATTAGCATTGCTAGTATATCTATAGATATCATTTTTCAACATGGGCCTAAATGAGCAATGTCACAGTCTGTAGCTCGGAAGCGCTGAAACGTTGATATTCGTGGCTCTGGATATCGTCTTTTAAAACCAAAATGAAACAATTCCCAAAGTTTCAGCCAAACCAGTTTCCTAAAGATGACCCCTCCTAATAAGTCCTACAAACAGAAACGGGCACATCTTAAGTGATGGACATATTCAGAATCGACGACGCGCTACGCTTTTGATGCAGCTTTGGATCTTTTGATGCAAATCAGTCAAAAACAACCTAAACAATCGTGAGTGGAGTTTGCGATAAGATTAATCGTCGAGTGAACTTGATTTCCTTGATTCTGAAGCTTTTCTCTTCATCAGATTTTTTCTTGAACACATTTTTTGGTCTTTTTGGCGATCGCTTTCACGAGAGCTTTGTTTAAAGTGATCAAGTCACCCCAAATTCTGATGCCCATATATCTCCAAAACGAGATGGTCAGTAGCTCTCAATTTTGCACACGCGCACTACATCCAGATTAAAATTAGTTTCTCACAAAGTTTTCAGACACCCTGTAATGAGGATTTTCCGTGTACTTAATCTAACACCTAAAAACTCATAACTCGATCGAGAATGATTCCGCAGGAGCATTGAGAAAGTATTCCAGATCCAACGCTCCAATTACCAGAGATCTTGTGAGCTCGTGTCTCGTTCTCAGATCGCATTTTTTATCTCCTCAAAATTGAAGGGCAGATGAAACAGGGTGACAGGCGATAGGGATTTTCGATCTCAGCTCGACGGGATCATCGAGAAATCGAGAAATCGAGAAGGGCACTGGGGTGAGCCATCTGAACCATATCGCAGCCGAATCCAATCCATCGTAACGTTTTACGAGGCCGTCGAGTCGTATACGGGCAGATGGCTTTCGGAGACGAAACTCCGCGAAAGCGTCCCCGTAACAGAGACAATCGCCACCTACCCTATATTTGTTCCAATGTGTCTACGTGTTTACACGTGTGCGTCAGTGCGAATATGAGCATCGCGATCGAAATTCGAGGCCAGAGAGAGCGATAGAGTCGTTTCGTGATATATCCGGCGCAGCTGTTAAACGGCGAGACAAGAATCGCCCGTCGTCGTACAAGACCAAAGTAATCTCGAGCTCTTGCACCCGGCAACACCGAGAACAGCTACGATGACACGGATCGACCCACTGCCATACTGCTTCTGGAACCACACGAAACAAAGGAATTTTACATCGAGTGGTGTATGGTAGATGGATTTGGAGCGATACGCGATTCTCATATCGTGGGTTGGGTGTGGTGTTGTATTCACATATGCTTCATCGGAAAGCTTACTTCTGGTGAAGTTGTAGCGTCGTATCAGGTATTGCTCACTGTTATGATGGTTACAGGGGGTATATTGCGATGTGGTAGTTCGGAAGAAATATTTCTGGGGCACATTTGTGGGGAATGATTTCCTGAGATGGAAAGCCGGGCAGAATTTGAATTCGCGGTGAGAGAAAATTTTGCGACGACGACAATGATTCTCCCTTGAGATGATGTTGATTGGAATACGTATTTCCATGCTGCAGAAGATATTCAAGCGTCGCAAAACTCCCGATTTCAAATTTCTTTTCAGTTTTCGAATCCGCAAGAAGATGAAAAATTCTCAGCAAGGAAAACGAAGCATTCATGAATGTTCCGATATTTGAGCTGGTATTTGTATAACTTTCCCCCCCATCCCATTTCATCTGTGTTTGAAACCCCACCCTTGTGTGGAAAACGGCCGTATACATAAGCAATTTGAGATTACTTGTACATTGACTCATTATCAGTCACTGTCAGTTGAGTGATCGATCACATAATATTCATCATCCTTACCCATGAAACGATATGATTGTATGAATCTAGACACGATGGAAATATTTATTGTAATCATTTTCGTTTTCAGGTGAGTTACCAGTTCAGTGTGCCATCCATTTGGAAATTGCATGGACGCATGTGCTATGTGAGGTGGCTCAAAATATACGTGAGTAAGTCGTCCATCTTGCCGTTATCCATCCATCCGTATTCTTATCTTCACATATTCAATTCGTCACGTGAATCTTCGGATACTTTGGACTATCTGACAAGATATCATTTGAAGGTCGACTTTTTGTAACTCTGATAGCATCAGAAGGCTAATACATTGGTCGTGGTGGTGACTCTTTTGAGACGCCGAATGATATACTTGCTGAGAAATAGGAAGATTGCAAAGGTAATTTCTCAATAACCTGGTGATGTTCTGCCAGAGTTCCATCTAGCAAAGGACTGTCTATATATTGGAACTTGAGAAATAACTTGAAGATGTATCTCTGACTACTTTTGCCTCGGGCACTGGGAGTACATTCCCTAATCTAGGTCGAATCAGTGAGTTCTCAGTCTTCAGACAGCTGCAAGACGGAAGACCAAATAAGATTTTCCATGATCAGAAATTCCAGAAATACATATATTCTAACGTAACGACTTATGAAGAACAATAATGCAACATCGCCCAATTCAACCAAACGAGTTCACGGAAGTGTGGGGAATCAGAAAGACGAAGTTAAAATCACTATCGCTCGAGAATCACAAAACGGGATCTCAAATTAGAAAAAGTACTAGAGATAGCTCCAATAGACTCGATTACCGTCCTGGGAGTGCGTCGAGTCACTTCGTCTGACCAAACTCGGGACTAACCACTAGAAAACGCCCGTAGCGTCCCGCTCGGCTCATGAATATTGGTATTTCCTCGCCCGTCTCCAACTCGCGCTCCTCTCTAACCTCTACCCCAGAATAATTACCAGAAGAAGAACTCTATGCAATTCTGAACTCTCTCTGAGCTTCTATCGTATCGAATACATCCTCCGCAAACATCCAACTTCCTCCAGCCACCACACACCTTTCAATACTCCTCCATACTCCACAACCTCTATCCCCTACACACGACTGTTTGACTTTGCCGCCACCACATCCGTCCAAACATCCTTTAGAAATACACATTTTTGTCAGCTAATTCCTTGTGTGCTCTATCCGCAAGCTCGCAAGCTCGCAAGCTTTGTGTCGGTCCCCTCTCGCCCAACTTCATATTTACCATTTGAACCAGTATACGCTTCAGCGCGATCTCAAAGACATTTTAATTCCGTTTGGAGTGTGTAGAGGGCGCAGCTGTGCCCGGGATAAGCCCCTCGATAATCGAATTCCAGCGATGGGAGACCGGGACCGGCTGTTACGCGGTGGCTTGCCTCTGGCTCACCGCGGTTTCCTGCCCCTATGCTTCTGTCTACTTCTCTCTGTCTCTGTGTGTGTGTGTAGAGAGAGAGGAAGAGAGAGTTGGAGCCTGACCTACGTCCGCTGGGGGGATTATCTCTTTCCTGTAGTGGTTTCCTCGCGGCGGATGTGTGTATCCGGGATCGTCGGGGGTTTTGAGAATTGGGTGTATCTTTGGGCGGTGCGAGGTATGATGATTGCTACTGGAATATGGATGGGTTAGGCTTTAGAGTGTGCTGGAAAGATGTTTGAGTGTGTGTAGAGTTTGAGGTTTGGGAGAGTAAAGGAGTTTGTTGGAAGTCGGCTATCTTGAGAAGTCCACTTTCCGAAGTTGATTTTGTGGATTATGACTAGAGCAACTATTGCTGGCTCGTAAAGTTCTCCATATTATTAATCGTAAATCATAACGATCTCAGTTACACTGTAGGGAGAAAGTCTCAAAATCAGATCACGCTCGCTCTGAAAACCAAATGTGGCACGGTTCAGCAAATACTCATCGGAAAGTATGTGTACGGTCTTGTCTGGATCTCGGTATGAAATAAAAGCAGGTAATGCTCTTCTGGCTCCAGAGTTTTTGACTTATTATATTTTTCAGAAATTTTTCACGCGGATGATGGGGGAACATCAAATCGGATCACGAGAAATTTAAGTTAAAAAGTTAGCAAAGCTAGTGATCTGACTCTGAGATATTCTTTCCACAGAAAACGTCATATGTGTTCAGAAGATTGGTATCAGACAGTTTCGGTGGTACATTGCGGAATTTGCACTCTAGCATGGAGATGATTCGATTCTGTCGATTATGTAATTGAAACCATGTAACAAGGGAGTAAGAAAATATATCATATCAAGATTCCTCACATTCTTATTTTGAATTTACTTCAAATTCTGAAGTCCAACTCAATAGAACATGGGGATTTGGCATCTTTTGAGGACACCATTTCTCTTCATTCTTTTGACTCCACCTTACGCAATTTTCATTCGGGTAAGAAAGGATTGCTCAGTTTATTCAGAAAGTTGACTTTATGCCCTATGCATGATTTGTGCATAGTCTACGTATAGATTATTGAAAATCTTGAGAGAATATCGAAGGTACTTGCCTTTTATGGGCCTATCGAAGATGGCCAATCATGAGATTCTGCGGACAAGTCTTTGAATTTTTTATAATCAAATGCTCCATGTAAGTAGCTCAGTCGACGAAGTGGGGTAAGAAGAGAGCATAACGACTTGATGAATCAATCTGCAGAATGAAAGACTTAATCAACAAACATCCTCACTTCGGCTCGGTGAAATGTTAAAAAAAAGATCCATCAAAGGATACGAGAATCATTACCCTCTTGGTCACATTTTCTGAGGAAATTAAAACTAAAAAGAATTATGGCAAGATCGTGGGGATAAGTTCAACTCAAAATCTGAGTTCTAGTCCAACGATTCAATCCTTACGCTCCTATTCATCTTGAAATCGAAGGTGGTTGACCCTCCCACCGACCAACATGTGGTGAGCAATGGAAGGATTGATTGTTGCCCTTTATTCGGAATTCGATTACACCCTCAAACGAAGCTACGAATTCGACCAATTTTCAAGCGGTTGCAGAGGTGGTCAGAGTTGGCGGTAAAAGTGGAGGCGAAAGGGAGAGATGGGCGAAGGTTCAAAGCGAGAGTGGGAATGAGAGCGGAGGCCTGCGAATCGATTTTGCGCGAATCGTAGCCTATTCGTTTGCGATTCTATCGGGACAATAGACCGCTGAACCAGCTTTGACCAATGGATTACAGATGTTGCACAATGTACGAGTGCCAATTCAACACCGAGCCCTCTTTATTCACCGATTGTTGGAACATTGTTAACCCAAAGCTCGTCCCAGAGGATTGTATTCGGCTTCGTATCGGTAAAGAAATCTCTAGACTATCATAGCTAGCTCGTATGTGTGAAAATTAGTTTCCTAAGGATAACTCATCTTTTATTCTGTGGAATTTAACTATCCACAATGAGCGGAGAGAAAAACTCTGGCGAGGATTGTATCTTCAAGGCCTTGTGTTGTGTAATTTTTGATGATAGACAAATGATATCAAGTCGATGCCCCACTTATTTCATTCCTAAGAAAATAACGCGCAGAAAATGAAGCTGCAGCCAAGCAATGGAACATCATGAATAGTCATACTGCCACTTATTGAAGTTCTTTGGAAAAAATTGAAGCTCAAATCCATTTCGAGCGTACGCGCTGAAAAACTCAGGAGCAAAATTTTCCAGCCTGCCTCAGCCCTCATACATCATCGTTCTACTCTCTCTCTCACTCCGTAACTCACTCTCACAGTTCCACGTCCACATTGCAGACTTCACACACCTAACCTACCTCTTTCCACCCTACCCAAGGAAAATTCGCTCGTAGGCAAGCTCCAGAGAGAGCGAGAACCCGTAAGTTCCCCGTCTCTCGAAAAATTGTACATTTTAATTTTCCCCGGCCGGAAAATTAAATTTTCTCTTTTGCCGCTGCCCACTCGTTTTCGTTTCCTCTTCAAGCTCCGCGGCCACATGCTACCCCGCACTCACACATCCACGAAGCTCACATTCAGTAGCAGCTCGAGAGCCTGAAGAGAAACTTGGCAAGGGAGGGAGAGAGAGAGAGAGGGTGTCGTTAGATGCGCGGTCTCGTGGTATATACGCGTGCTCATCGCGCCGCTTCCCTCGCTCTAGCCCTACGAGAGATTGGAAAAGTCGCGCTAATTACGCGCCTAATGGAGAAAAGTCGCGTTATATCCAGCTCTTCTCTCGCTTTCATCTTCATCTACCACGCGGATACGATACCCTGTCCAACTTCAACCCCTTGCACGGAAAGATAATATCCATCAACCAGGATATATTTAATACCGCGAAAGCACGTGGATAACTCATGTGTTCTTTCTTGATTTCATCATGTTCCAAAAAATGTTCTCAGGATATCTTCGATACAACTCATTGGGATTCCAATGTTTGCGTTCTTCTCCCCAAAATTATTTCGAAAGTACCAAAGATAAGTCTCGTGTACTGGCTCACTGATGAGCTACATGTTGTGTCTTCACATCTCCATCTTCTTGGGACTGATGACTGCATTATCATAGCGGATGATACTATAGTGAACACCAATACTTGATTATCTGTCCCGGCAGAGATTTGAATTTGGCATGCGGGATAGTTGTACACCGCGCAAGGCCAAGCCTACTTTTAGTCTCAGCCAATCTTAGCTGGTACTACACAGAAAGCAACGTTAGATACCACACATGGAGTATCAAGACCACATTGAACCTGTTTTTCGCCCTCATTAGTGACACACGCCGCACCGCCTTACACTTGAGACGCATTTCTACGATGAAATCATGAGAAATCATTTATGCCCATTCCTCTCTATACTCAGAAACGCTTTACTCCTAAGATATCCTATAAAATTCATGGACGGCTCCATTCGAGTGAGTTATTCGATAAATCAGCGGATTTTTCGAGATATTTCGATTCGATACAGAAGACTGATGGAGATTGAGATAGAAGGTTTTTTAACAGCGAAGAAAAAAATGGATAGCAACGAGAAATCTCCAAAAGCAACCGAATGCATAATAGCGTGGCACAAAATTGCGGGGGAGGAGTAATGGCTCGGAATTTGAAGCTCAGTGCGCGGAAGAGCGGCCACGAGGGTCGGCGCAATATTGCTCGTCAAACGAATCTGGAGAAATTCTTTCCAGCCGCGCGGACACAACTAATTGCCATTCTCTCTCTTTGCCGAGGGTATACATAGACAGCCTCGCAGCTCGGGGCGACAAAGAAGCTTCTGCAGAGACAATCCGCAAACGGAGTAACGGAGTCGCAATTGGGGTCGCGGAGAGAGAGAGAGAGAGTTTGCCGGTCGTACCTAACCTCTCTGCACTGGCCGCGTTCGTGATTTCGGCGCGAGAAGAGAGAGAGAGAGAGAGAGAGAGAGAGAGAGAGAGAGAGAGAGAGAGAGAGAGATACTCTGCAAGCTCAAGATGTCGAGACCCCGCGCGCGAAATCCGCGTAATTAGCGAAGCCGCGGGAAAGCAACTTTGCCAACGCGCTCTCGGCCATTGCTGTGTGTGGGGGGAGAGCTACGTGCTGAATAGTGGCCTGTACAGTTGGGGGCTATTCGGAGTGGAAACATCGGGCAAACACTTCGTTATAACGAGACGAGAGAGGCAGAGCTTGCGGATTGGAGATTCGGACGGGTCTTTGGCCGTCGACTCTGGGTCACCTATGTTGGGCGTGTTGTTGCGGCTGCTTCGACTGTATGGGAGACCCGTGCTTCGAATTTGGTTAGAGATTTCTTCATCGATCTGGGTTGATCCGCTTACTGCAGAACTTACTCCGGAGCATCGGGAGATCATTCTGGAATGAAAAATATCAAGAGTTAGCATATATGACAATAGTGGAATTAACAGAATTTTGATTTCCATTTTTTCCCTCAAAACAAAACGACATTCGGAAACTGTTCTCGTGGCAATATGTCCTTCCAATGCTGAGAAGAGTTACTGGATTCTTTCAGGTTTCCATGTAAAACAGGACCAAAGTGAAACGCGCTTGGAGATAACAAGGCCCTGATTCCAAATACGATCAAGCGAGTAGGTGCGTTTTCTATTTTCCGCTCCAGAGCGCGGAACAAAAAATTCTCTAGTCTATATCAATATAGAGAAATTTATCTGCTTTTGATGAACCAAGGATGTTTCGATGATTGACTTGGTGAGGTTTTACAAATCCTTCCCATAATCTCACCATTGAGCTGATCTCTCAGAAATTTTTGTGACTCAATTATCAGCAATCGATGAATATTTCAAGTGAATTTCATGCCTCATAAAATTGATAAATATCCGTTGTCCCTCTCGATCGTTGTAAATTATCCAAGATAGAACAGTCGTATTCCATGCGATACTACCCACACGTCAATCCATCGTCCAAATATCTTCCGGAATTCAAATCGCATCGACAGTCTCATAAATTCACAGGATCTCTCAAGTTCCATCGTCGAGGACTCTTTCCGCTCGAAAAGCTTCAAACCGACATTTCACGCCACTGACGCATCTCGAGTTTCTCGCGAAGTGTACCACCCGTCTCCGCACTCGTAGAACCAAACTCGATCTGTCGACGCAACTCTGAGCAAATTATACGACGAAATACATCGAATTCTCGGGAAAAGCTCGAGCTAGACTCTCGTATCTACAGCTCGAATTGGCTTCGCGCGAGATAGCAGAAGCAGCAGCAAACGCCAAGCCGTATCGCATAAATTAAACCCAAGTCGAGAGAGCGAGAGAGCGAGAGTCCAACTAATTTCGATGTTAATTAGCCGTCAAGCCATTAAAGGGAGATTCAAAGGCTCTCTCCTATCTCTCGGAATTCCAAGTCGATACGCATCCGTACACGTGTATCTGGCAACCCGTACACCTGTATCTGTGGGTGAGCATCGCATCGAGCGAAAGAGGCGAGAGCAATGGCATTTCCGGGAGTATAACGAGTGTAGGTGGTGGCCGGGGCTCTGAGGTCCGAGCAAAGGTTGCCACCACCGAAGGCACACAAGAATTCAATTGGAGCGAAATTCGAGACCGAGCTGCGAGATAAATTGCACGGCGTAGGTTAAGGACCAAGAGAGCCGGAATACCGGCCAGAGCTTGGCTTGGATGCTGTAGCTGTCCCGGAGCCTCTCTTTCTCTCTGCCTTTGGGAAACGCTGACAGGGCGGAAGTATCTCGAGCGTACGCCCCGTCCGCTTATTTTCCTGAGCCGAGGTATATGTTTTGAAATAGCATCGAGGCTTCAGAGAGTGGGAATCCGCGTTCGATGCAGAAGGATTTTCTCGGAGCTGTCAGATATTTTATAGAGATTTTGACGATTCCTCTTGGGCAGGGTGAATTTTCTTGCATGCGACGTGAATCGTTGTCTTATCCTCAACTATTTCACTTTACGGATTGATGAAATCCCGTCGAGTGTTTTTTGCAGCAGTTTTAAGTGTCGGTCATCTTTAATATCAAAAGTGTTCCCCAGTACACGATTGGCTCATTTGATATTAATTTTGAGAGGATGATCTTTGGAATTTTTCAGTTTTGAATCAATTTTGAAGACGGTTCGGACATCTCCCAAGTGGTGATGTATCAGTTTATCTTACTCCCTCCAGCGTAGCCTTCGTTTCCATGATTCCTTCGTGGCTACTCACTCAAAAAAACTCTCACAAAAATCTATCTGCTAGGCGAGTCATCTGTATCTATCATACCTCCAAATTCATTTTGAAAAAATAATGAAACGATGGTGATGTTTACGTGTCACTCACAGAAAATCGAAATGAACCAACAGCCGGGCAATAGATAGTGAAGATGATTTTCCATGCGTAGAATAAGTTTATTCAAATTTGCGACGTTCTGTAAACTAATGCATCGTTCTCATCAGACTTCGGGACCTCAAAGGATCACATGATTGAAATATGAAGAGTATTCATCTCCGTTGGTCAATCAAATCCATTCTTCCGAATCGATGGATGGAGGATCATGCTAACTTCTATTGCACACAATCAATCGTCTCTCCATTCCTCACCCATCACAGGAAATAAAAAGCAAAGATATTAAAAAGAACCCACCACTCCATTCGGTCTCAATCTAAATAACCTCCCTCATATCACACCTACCACCTGAAAGACAAGCTCGTTCGGCCCCACTCAACTCTAAAATCTCAAAAACTCGTCTCCATCACTGACACGCGTACACACCACCGCACCCATAAACTCGCTCTCGCTCGTAACGCAACGGCCCCATAAACCTCAACGAGAGCTCGCGCCTCCATCCTCTCGCGCACATTACGACGCCTCCACCAGTACACACCTCGCGCGCAGTATAACAACAAAGAGAGAGAGAGGGGGGGGGCGCATCGCGCAGCGTTCAAAATTCCCCGGCAAGTAGTACGAGTCAGCGTCCGCTCGGACCGTACGTCAGATTTACGCGCGGGTTATCAAGGGCCGATGTTGCCGCCGATAAGCGTGACTACTCTCTAGCCCCCGCCAAAACTGAGATGTATATACACGAGCGACCGAATCTCTAATGGAGCGCCATGTGTTAGCCTATCGCGCGAGTAATGGCCTCTCGGCTATTCCGCTGCTGCATAATACTTTCCGAGCTCGATCCACGTGTAGCTGTGTGTTTAGGTGCACTCTGGCGAGAAGCTGCATTTGCGCTTCAATTAGCGCGGCCTCGAATCCTTTGCAGACTCACGCTTGAGTAGAGTTTGCGGACGAGAATTTTTCCCGGCGCCGTATTAATTACAAACAGGGCGTTCTATTCGAGACCTAGTTTAGTAGCGTTTGCCATCCTCGCAGTAGGTCAGCGGAGAGATTGAATGGAGAGTCGAGTTTGTTGCTTCGAGGTATAAACTGGGAATCGGCGGATATCGTGTGTGAAAGGAGAGCCGTTTGCGAAAAGTCGTTTACGGTGAGAACCGAATCAGAGGAATGATCGAATTGTGAAGGAAGAAGGTGGGAGTTTCGTGCGGGGTTGTGTGTGAAAAGAGAGAAAGAGAGAGAGAAAGGAGGTTGGGGAGTAAATGACAAGAATGCAAGTCGTCGAGCGTTAATAACGGCGCTTAGCCCCGTCGGCAATTTTCGCGAGAAAAACCCGCAATTTCGCAGAGCTAAGTATTCGCAGCCACGCTAGAGTCGGCTTAAGCTTTTTCCCTTCTCTGTAATCAGCGAGAAATGATTTTTTTCTCTAACTCGCGTCTCTCGAGCCAGCCGTTCTCCCCTACTTACCCTGAAGCGTGGATTATTTTGAAGCTCGAGGCCGCT
>JAPYYZ010002852.1:0-12409 GCA_030522705.1 Eretmocerus eremicus | reverse complement strand
ACGACGTAGCCTCGCGACGCGGGTAAAACGCTGACGGTGCACCAGCATCGTCATGGCACGGGGGAGGTGCTCGCGGAAGCGCGCACCTTCCACGTGACAGCATCATTCGCATGTTCTCAATCTAGACGGTGGATCGATTCCCCAAAACGATAAGGATAAATGCTGCGTTCAAAACTGTTTTTGTCATTCAAATAGATTAGGGTGGATAAAAGGTAAAATGTCTATATATACGACCTTTCAACACGGTCCTATATGGCGAATCCTAATGTTTATAGCTGTATCTTGGATCATAGTGCCTATTTCATGGTGATACTCTGGATTTTCCATCTACGAGAATACAATGTGAAAAAATTTTGGTGATGGTTGGTGTTCCGAAGGCCTGACCTTCCCGTTGTTGATGTCGAGAACCAAGTGTGCTCGCTCTTTGCCTGGTCTTGGGTGGGATCTGTAGTATGCAAATAAACTCACGGAAGGAAAAAAATTCGCGGCTGCCGAGACTTGAACTCAGCGCTGGCAGAAGATCAATTTCCACGCGGCGCTTCAGCCACTATGGATACCGCTCGATTCATTTGCCAACATGAGCACGAAAGGTTGTACATGAGTCACAGCTCCAGAAAGGAGCTTGGGATTCAATCCCATAATTGAGTTACCAGTCGCGGTCGCACTTTTTACCGGCTCCAAAAGAATGAAAAAGTCGAATCACGCAGGACTCGGAGGCAAGGAATAAGTATATTCCGCAGATTTCTGATCGAGCTGATCATACCGCAGCCATCGCATCGTCAGCTGCAAGGAGAGATGACTCGCCACGTTTCGTGTGGGAGCAGCGCCGGCTGATAAGAGAACGCGAAAGAGACAGACTGCGAGCTTACCTCGTCATACTTTTTCACTCTAAACAAGGACCACGTAGCAGAGCCTGACCCGCGGTCTATTGGGTTGGAGCGCAGCTGCAGCTCACCAGGAGCAAAACAACCTTCACCTATCACTGTTCAGGACGCAGCCAATCAGAGTTTAGCGGCGTGAGCGAACGGTCAACTCTGATTAGCTGCGTCTTGAACAGTGGTGTATGTATGCTGTCTTACCCCTGGTGAGCTGCAGCCACGCTCCAATTCAATACCTTTTATGTCTATGGTTTCTCCTCTGTTACGAGGTTCTTTTGATTTCCGACATACCAAGAAATCATTGCCATACATGATAGAAAGATGTAAACGATCCGAAGAGGATTAGAATTTCTGATAATTTTGTTTGCTGCTGCAGGCTCCTGGTATAGTCTGACGTTAGTGTTGTAAGTACATGCACAGATGAAGATATACATAATGTTTTTTTTTTTTTTTTAATTTAGTGTACAAAATGTCATGAGTCATTATAGGTGAAAGAGTGGGGAGCTAGAAATGCTGAAGGAAGATTGTTAAGACGAGTAGATCAAATCTAGGATCCTCCACATATATTCGTATATCCTACTCAAAGTTACAATTAAGAGACGGTCAACAGAGATCAGTTGAGAATCGAATGCCCTGTCTTCTGGTATTGGTTTTCCTCATATATCTTGAGCGAGGAGTGGTTATATCATCAGCCCTACTGAAGAAGATGAGCGTGGGATCCCGCGTGGGAGCTGCTCGTATGGTGTTGGACCTCGTGAGACCGCGTAAAACGCAATTCGACCTCGTGGGATCGGTGTGAGACACGGTGATATAGCGTGGTACCTGCGTTACATCAGCCGTGAGACCTCGTGGGACCTCGTGGGACCTCGTGGGATCAGCGTGGGATGCAACGATGTAGCGTGGGACCTGTGATATTTGATCCGTGGGACCTCGTGGGACCTCGTGGGATCAGAGTGGGACGCAACGATATAGCGTGGGGTCATATATTACAGGTCCCACGCTATATCGCTGCGTCCCACGCTGATCCCACGAGGTCCCACGGAATCCCACGATGCCCAACGAGGTCCCACGGGTCATATATCACAAGTCCCACGCTATATCGTTGTGTCCCACGCTGATCCCGCGAGGTCCCACGAGGTCTCACGGATCATATATCACAGGTCCCACGGTATATCGTTGCGTCCCACGCTGATTCTACGAGGTCCCACGGGTCATATATCACAGGTCCCACGCTATATCGTTGCGTCCCACGATGATCCCACGAGATCCCTCGGCTCACATAACGCAGGTCCCACGAGACACCTCTGCGGCCCACGCTGATCCCACCCGGTCCCACGAGGTCCCATGGGGTCCCACGAGGTCCCACGAGGTCCCACAGGGTCCTACAGGGTCCCAGGGGTCCACAAGGTCCCACGGCTTACAGTCTCACGGTATCCCTCTGCCTCCTACGCTAATCTCACGAGGTCCCACAAGGTCCCACGAGGTCCCACGGCTGATATAACGCAGGTACCATACTATATCACCGTGCCCCACGCCGATCCCACGAGGTCGAATTGCGTTTCACGCGTCCGCACAAGGTCCAAAACCATACGAGCAGCTCTCACGCTCATCTCTTCCAGCAGGGAGCTGTCGTGGCGTGAAAATTCCTTCGCTTGCAATAGGTCGTTTTTGGAATGGTTCAATTGACGGTGGGTATCGATGCATAGATCTGGCTTGTAGAGAAACAGAATTCAAAGGCGGTGTCCTCAGCTCCTCTAAATCTGGTTCTGATTCTCTCCAGCTGATATCCTTTCTAGAATTCGAATATGACCATTAATGATTGAATTCCGATGCCTATAATCAAGAGATCACTCGCAGCCACCATGCGAGGGGAGCCAGAATACGTCGTGCACTGCGATATCAAAATAGATTCTCTCCACATTCTGTAGCCGTAGTGTTTCTGGAATGAATAGAATTGTGGGTGAAGATCGATTCATGAGCCAACGACCACCCTGGCGGTTTTTCTCTCATCGCACATGTAGAGTTCTGGATTAATCCGCAATGAGATGCACCGGAGTTAATTTCAATAGTGTAATCCGATCTTGCGAGCTCGTTCGGGCAATTCCTAGCGAGCTTGCGCGGATATTCAACTCGCTGTGCCAAGATTATATGAAGGTTTTTAGTATACGTCACACCTCTTTTTCTGGTAAGAAATATGATCCCATATGGTTCACAGTTTTTATCTTGTAGAACGAGGAGGGGTGTGGAAGACGGAGAGGGTTATATACCCGCGAGAGGGTTATATACGCCTTGACGGATTATTTATGATGTGATAAAAAACGTTACAAGATTCAGAGAAATGCAACCAACGAGCATGGGATTCCGAAAAACACAAACGAGCGCGGAGTTACGAGAGCACTTGATATCGACACACGTGAGTGCGCGGGCACGTATAAACATGGGCGTCACAGCTTGCTATTTGGTCAGGCGTAGCTCAGAGTATACAAAGAAATACCCCACAAGTGAACGGTGCTGAGAATGAGGCCACCGCAAGGTTGAGGTGATGAAATTTGAACGGTATATCCCCACAATATACGACTCCAACATAATAGTACGACAGTGTAGAACACGCGATGAAAATTCGGAACACACGCTTTTGACGTTTTGCGGATTATCACTTCTGAAAAAAGTATCGGCAAAATGAGATCACAGCAGAATACCGACAAAACAACTCACTATCGATTAGGAAGATGACTCAGTTTCGACAGCGACCTCAGACGCGCGATATCGAAAAGATGTCACTGGCAATAGCGCCATGGCGTGGCGACCCAAAATTGGAATATATCACTCGCAATGACACTATAGCGCGGCGACGCAAAATCAAAAGATACTACTCGTTATAATACTACAGGGCAGCTATGCGGAATGGAGAGAATGTCACTCACGAAACGCGGAACTGAGAAGACAAACCACACTCGCGATGATGCAAATTCGAACATTATATAACACAATAGCTACAAACACGCCAAGCTTGCGAGGGAACACGCGATCACACTTGTCAAAAAAACTAAGTATGTAGAATGACAGTACATGACGACAATGCGGACGATCAAATGTACATCTGACTTACCTCTAAATGCTCAAGTTACGTCTCTATGATGATGGAGACGATCAAATTGCCGCAAACAATTTGCTTCGCGTACTTTTGTCTTGGTTGAGATGTGACGAGCGGATCTAATAAGTACATCTACACGCTTCATCAGACGACATGAGAATAAAACGGCGAAGCGGACACCGGCCCGGCAGACGGCAGCAGTCTCGCGCACGTACACGTACTTCATAGAATGTAAAACTTATGTAGATAGATGATATACACATGTAAATTTACACACAGAATCTACGGGAGTGGACACGTACGCGGTACGGGGGTATTCGCTTGAGTTGTAGTGCGTACCAACCATCATATTGTGGAAATCGTATTTTGACAAAGATGGACGCTCACTCGCATAATGGAATTCAGCTACTTCAACAATGATTTCACTTGAAATTATTGATCGCCAAAATTATGAGATTAATCAGGCATGGAAGGAGAAAAATTCGAGATGATTGGATTGAATCAAGAATCGAAAGAAATATGAATGAACTCGGTACTCACCAGAAAATTCGATCGTTAAGGAAGAACGCAAGTTGATTACGCGCTGGAAAAGGATTCTATAGGATAAATTCAGACAATGGAGCAATGCGCGCGCAAGACTTGAAAGAATCCAAAAATTCGGTTGCAGGCTCCAATAGATCAAAGTTGACGATTTCGGGACGCGGGAAATAATTCGGATTCCTGGGAAATTTAGAATTCTAGAAGATTTTAATCAACCGTTAAGAAATTTTGAACACAACGAGAGATATGTGATCCCTTGTATTGACACGATGAGCCGCCCTGGGAGTTCTTCGTTTTTCAGAGACAATCAAACAACTGGGCAAGGAACGAGGGAACTATGATGCATTGCCGCCATCTCGGAACAAAAATTGCTGCCCGAAACGTCAGTAGAAACATCAGTGGGCTAGGTGCAGATATGAAAATGTAACCATATCGAGATTGCATCTTCTTGAAGGGGGAAGCTGTGACGTCCCGGACATGCGCAATTGATTTCGCGCATGAAATCCAGTTTGGAGGAGAAAAGAGACATCACGGTTGCGTTTGAATCGAGCAGCCTTTCTGTCAATATGGGACATTCTACATTTGTTCCAGCCGAGGCCACAATATTTTTATAAGAGTTTTAATCGACGTTTTCAGGTCAAAGTCATGAACTGCATCCGGTCGTAGATGACCGAGATTGTTGTATCATAAAATCTAGTGATGACAAGTTTGGGTCAGAGATATGGAATCTGTAACTTGAAATTGCTAGTTGATGGAAATCCCCTCAATTTAGGTCAAAGACGTGAAATCTGACCACGTTCCCCAGAAACTGTACCCAACTGGATCGTAGAACTCGAACTTTTCCAACCCAACGGATCGTGGAGAGGAACCCAACTATAGCCTTGAAGCACACATAACATATGGAAGAGACTCATTACTTGAGCCCCATTGAACAACAATAAACCCAATTTGATGATAATCGCCGAAACCTTGTCAATGGACTACATCCACATTTTTTTGAACACCGTGCTGAAGGAGATGAGCGTAGGATACCGCGTGGGACGTGCTCGTAAGATGTAGGACCTCCTGGTTCAGCGTACGATGCCATGGTAAAGCATGGGACCTGCGTTATATGAGACGTGGGACCTTGAGGGACCTCGTGGACCTCGTGGACCAGCGTGAGACGCAGAGGGATAGCGTGGAACCTGTGTTGTATGAGCCGTGTGACCTGGTGGGACCAGCGTGAGAAGTAGAGGGATAGCGTGGGACTTGCATGATACGAGCCGTCAGGACTCATGAGACCTCGTGGGACCACGAGGGATGGGCGTGGGACACCGTTGGACCTCGGGGGATCAGCCATGTACGGAGTGGTATAGCGTGGAATCTGCATTTCATGAGCCTTGAGACCTCATGGGACCTCGTGGGACCTCGAGGGACCACGTGAGACACCATGGGTCCTCGGAGAATCAGCGTGGGACGCAGTGATATAGCAAGGCACCTGCCTTATACGAGCCGTGGGACCTCGTGGGACCTCGTGAGATCAGCGTGGGACGCAGTGGTATAGTGTGGGACCTCGTGAGTTTAACGTGAGACGCAGAGGGTGAGCGTGAGGCCTGTGTTGTATGACCCGTGGGACCTCGAGGGACCTTGTGGGACCGCCGACCGCGAGGGATGCAATGGGATCTGGTGGAAACAGCGTGGAATGCAGTGGTATATCGTGAGACTTGCATTATGAGAGCCGTGGGACCTAGCGGGATCAGCGAGGTGGGCGAGGGTTTGCGTGGGACGTGTGCACCATGAGCTGTGGGACCTCAAGGTCCTTGTTGGGCCTCGTGGGATCAGCGTGGGACGAAGAGGGTCATCGGGGGATCTCGTGGGATCAACGTGAGACGCGGAGGGTTAGCGTGGGACCTGTGTTATATTGACCGTGAAATCTTGTGGGCCTCGCACGACCGCGTGAGATGCCATGGGACCTCGTGGGATCAGCGTGAGACAGAGTGGTATAGCGTGAGACCTGCGTTATTAGAGCTGTCGCACCTTTTGGGACCTCGTGGAACCTAGTGAGATCAGCGTGAGATGCAGAGGGTTTTCGTGGAACCTGCGTTATATGAGCCGTCGAACCTGCGTTATATGAGCCGTGGGACCTCGAGGTCCTCGTGAGACCTCGTGGGATCAGCATGGGACGCAGTGGTATAGCGTGGGACCTGAGTCGTATAAGCCGTGGAACCTCGTAGGGCATTGTGGAATCATCATCGGCTGCAGGGGAACAGCGTGGGACCTCGTGGGATCAACTCGTGACGCGGAGGACGAGCGTGGAACCTGTGTGACATGACCCGTAGAATTTCGTGGGACCTCGTGGAATCAGCGTCGGACGCAGGGGGTTAGCGTGGGACATGATGGGATCAACATGAGACGTGGAGGATTAGCGTGAGGCCTGTGCTGTATGGCTCGTAGAACTCCGTGGGACCTCGCAGGATCGCGTGAGATGCCGTGAGACCTCGTGGGATGAACGTGAGACAGTGGTATAGCGTGAGACCTGCGTTGTTTGAGCCGCGAGACCTCGTGGGACCTTGTAGGATCAGCGTGGGACGCAGTGGTATAGCATGAGACCTGCGTTGTGTGCGCCGTGGGACTTCGTGAGACCTCATAAGACCTCGTGGTAGCTCGTGGGATTTGCATGAGATGCAGAGGGTTAGCGTGAGACCTGTGTCATATGACTCGTGGAACCTCGTGGGACCTCGGGTGACCGCGTAAGACGCCATGGGTTCTCGGAGAATCAGCCTGGGACGGAGTGATATAGCATAAGACCTGTGATACCTGCGTGGAACCAGCGATATAAGACGCGTGAGATCTTGTGGAATCTCGTGGATCTCGCGAGATAAGCTTAGGACTTGTGTTAATCAACTCGTGGGACCTCGTGAGATCACGTGAGATGCCATGGCACCTCGTGGAATCGCGGAAGATGCCGAGGGTTCTCGTCAGATTACTGTGGGACTCAGTGGTACAGCGTGGGTCCTGTGTGATATGACCCGTGGGAACTGGCGGGATCACGTGAGATGCCGTCGGGCCTCGTGGGATCAGCGTGGGATGCCGTGGTTTACCGTGAGGAATGCCTGATATCAGACGTGTGACCTCGTGGGTTCTCGTAGGACCTCGTGAAATCAGCGTGGGACGCAGGGGGATAGTGTGAGACCCGTCTCATACGATCCGCGGGACTCCGTGGGACCTTATGAAACCACGTGAGATGTCATTGTACCACGAGGTCCCACGAGGTCCCACGTCTTGAATAAAGCTGCTCTCACGCTCATCCCTCGAGGTCCTATCTCGTCTCCCGTGGTCCGGAAAGGACTCACGAAAATTCACGGGTGATTCAACACAGGACCCACGCTACCCCTCTGCGTCCCACGCTGATGTGACAAGGTCCTAGGAGTCCCACGGGGTCCCACGGTGGTCCAGGTAACGCTGGTCCCACGCTATACCACTGTGTCCCACGCTCATTCCACGGAGTTCTATGGCGTCTCACGCAGTCCCAGAAGATCCCACGAGGTCCCATGGCTCATACAACACAGGTCTCATACTATACCACTGCGTTCCACGCTGATCCCACGAGTTCCCATTGCGTTTGACGCGGTCCCATGAGTTCCCACATGGTCCCACAACTCATGTGCGCTAGGTCCTAGGGTATTTCACTACGTTCCACGCTAATACCACGGGGTCCCACGGGGTCCTGCGGCTCATATAACACAGGTCCCACGCACGATCCCATGAGGTCCCATGGCAGCTCACGCGGTCTCACGAGACCCCGCGAAATTCCATGCGTCATATGAAAGTGGTCTCACGCTACGTTTCTTGGTCCCACGCTAAAGTTACAAGGTCCCAGAAGGACTATTGTGGTTCCGCGGCTCATATAACGCAGGTCCTACGCTATACCACTCTGTCAGATGCTGATCCCACGAGGACTCATGGCATCTCACGCGGTCCCACGTCATCCCCCGGCTTATATCACACAGGTCCCATGCTATACCGCTGCGTCCCACGCTCAGCCCACGAGGTCCCACAAGGTCCCACGGCTCATACAACTTGGGTCCCACGCTGATCCCACGAGGACCCATAGCGTCTCACGCGGTGCAACGAGATTCCACGGCTTATACAAGCAGAACTCGGTATTCGCGCATTCCGTATTTGCGGTGAGATGAAATGAGACCCGAATTCGTCATTCGCGGCATCTTATCCCGTATTTGCGGATCCGGGAGCATTGAGATTGTTGAAAAATCTGAGGATCCAGAGAAAAAATCGAGATGTTGATCGGTGACTTAATGAACTCGATTGACAATCTTAATGAAAACTGAATGCTGAAATCTAATATGCAAGAGATCGAACAACCTGAACCCGTTCTTACCGCTCAAATCCTTTCACAAGGAATGGCTTCAGTTCAGAGTGCAATTGAAGATTTTTCAAGCAATGATGCAATAATAACCAGGATTCTTCACTCTCAAATGTGCTGTGAAGCTGCGCTTGAGCCTCACAAGACGTTGCACGCAGATCTCCTTCGTCGAGCGAAACAATCTCGCATAACCTCGTTCTTCTCCAAAGAACGATGATTTAAATTGGGTGTTTATAGCGAAGATTGTTGATTTTGAATGAATATTTTCATAATCTTTATCCTGTACCCATGTTTTTATCACGTTATTTACAATATTTACAGAGAATACCATGGTCAATCACAATTTTCCAGGAAAATATGGTGACTCTTGACTGAAGCCGATCCCATAACCCCCCATTTCCCATAAGAACAATACTTCCGTATTCGCGGATTCGGTATCCGCGAAACTTTTTAGAAACGTTACTACCGCGAATACCGAGTTCTGCCTGTATAACCTAGGTCCCACGCTTTACCACTGCGTCCCACGCTGATCCCACGAGGTTACATGGCGTCTCACGCGGTCCCGCAAGGTCCCACGGCCTATACCACACAGGTCCCACGCTGTACCACTGCGTCCCACGCTGATCCCACAAGGTTCCACAAGGTCCCACGGCTCATATAACCCGGGTCCCACGCTGATCCCACGAGGTTCCACGGCATCTCACGCGGTCCTACAAGGTTCTGCGAGGTCCCATGGCTCATCTGACGCAGGTCCCACGCTATACCACTGCGTCTCACGCTGATCTCACGAGGTCACACGACTTCTCACGGCTCATATAACGCAGGTTCTACGCTGATCCCATGAGGTCCTATGCCGTCTCACGCAGCCCCACAAGGTTTCTTGAGATCCTACGGGTCATACAACACGGGTCACACGCTATCCTCCTGCGTCTCACGCTCATGCCACGAGGTCCCACGAGGTGCCACGGGTTCCTACGGCTCATATAACGCAAGTCCCACGCAATACCACTGCGTCCCACGCTGATCCCACGAGATCCCATGGCATCTCACGCGGTCCCACAAGGTTCCGCGTGGTACCATGGCTCATATGACGCAGGTCCCACGCTATACCACTGGGTCCCACGCTGATCCCACGAGGTTCCACGGCATCTCACGCGGTCCTACAAGGTCCCACGAGGTCCCACGGCTCATATAACGCAGTTCCCACGCTATACCACTGCGTCCCACGCTGATTCCACGAGGTGACACGAGTTCCCACGGCTTATATAACGCAGGAGTCACGCTGATCGCACCAGGTCCTATGCCGTCGCTCGCGGCCCCACGAGATTCCACGAGGTCCTACGGGCCATACAGCACAGGTCCCACGCTATCCCCCTGCATCCCACGCTGATCCAACGAGGTTCCACGAGGTCCCGCAAGGTCCCATGAGGTCCCACGGCTCACATAATGCAGGTCACGCGTGGTCTCATGAGGTCCGACGGCTCATGTAACGTAGACACCACGCTATACTACTGCGTCCGAGGCTGATCGCACGATGTCCCATGACGTCTCACGTAGTCCCACGAGGTCCCACGGTTCATATGACACAGGTCCCACGCCATACCAACGCGTCCGCCGCTGATCCCACGAGGTCCCACACCATACGAGCAGGTCCCACTTGGGATCCTACATTGGATCCCACGCTCATGTTCCTTAGCAGGGCAACCATGAAACACTCGATTCAAACAGTCATAAATCACTTCCTCAGGTAGCTTCTCAATCACCATATGACCATGAAATAAGCTCACGCAGAGCTCCACAATCCATGCGATTCCGGCAGTTCGTCACGGCTAGTTCTCCTGTGTCCCTTGTCGAGGACTATCTGAGTGTAGCAGTTTCCATTCAGATCTCATGTCTACATCATCCGATTCAAGCGAATGTGATTTTGGTGTGAAGGAATGGTGACCCGAGTAACATTGAGATTGGTATTCAGTGTATGGAACTGCTCAAATTCCAAAGCGAGCGCTGTTATTGTTTCCTGACATTGATCTCGGCGTTCTCAAGGCCGTGTTGTATTAACGCATCCGCCGCATGAGAAGGCGTTCCTCGATCCGTCGAATATCCTAGCGATTTGCATCAAAACAGGAGTCACTGACTCTGGATTCGAGTATGTAAGAGAGTCATCTGAGCGGTATTTCTTCCAAATTAAATTCGAGGAATCTTGGAACGCTTTCTGTGTGGCGGACCCTTGCACGGCTCTGACATGGCTTCAAGCGCTTATATCCAAATCCCTGAAGTCAATTTGAATATTCGCGTCTTCGTTGAGGCTCCGGTCGTAACATATATATTGGTGTCGCTCGAGCGTTTTGTTCGCTCCTCCAGGTCAAGCGTTTTGTTCCGTTGCTCCGGCCGAGCGTCTCATTTCGCTGTCGCAGTGACTTGGTGATTACTTACTCTCGCCTTTATCCGTTTCCCACTCTTAAGAATTCAGTCTAATAATCACTAGTATCGTTGAATCTCCATCGATGTCTCGTGAGCACGCGCGCGCACGCGCGCGTGTGTGTGTGTCTGATGTAAGCAGTATAAACATGAATCATCTAACACAATTTGAGCCATAACACCTACCAGATGATTCAATTGGTCCAGTTTCGACTATCAAAAATGAACAGCCTCAATAGTCATGTCCTGTGGACTCAATCCACCATCAATACATGTGCCCAACCTACTTAGATGAATGTATAATCTTCAATGTCGCGTATACCGTATATACTCCACGCGGCCTTCTTGTACTTATACTCACACATACCATTCGGTATAAATTAAGCTCCGCGCGCCTATCGGATCGCACCATGGGTGTGGCCCATGGACAGACATGCCATAGGTGCTGGACTTTGGGAAAGCTCCGCTGTGGAGGCGAGCAGTCTGCGCCCAGCAGTGGCTGTTGTGCCCTCAAGCTGGCCGGAGGCTCTGTCGGCTAGCATGTAGTTGTAATGAAGTATATATTCCATCGAAACCAGGCTTACTCTTTCTGTCACTATCTTAGCTCCGGGATTATTCGTCATCGAACAGGCGACAGTCATGCATAATTCAGATGAGCTGTGTACATCCCAATCGAATCATGTGAGCTATATTCAATCACAGAATGAGATCATTTGTATTCAATTTGTTCTTCTCATATAACTTATCTTATTCACATTCATGAAAAGACATCAAATAAAAGTGGTGATTATTAAGTTTCAAAAACAATCGAGAGTGAGTCGTCGGCTGATTTTATCCGAAATTCACAAACTTCAGACCCTCCATCTGGAAAAAAACGACCTGGGATAGTTGCAGATGTACTGCTTGATAAACCAATTGATTCGACGGATGTCGGAAGATTGAAAAAACATGGCTCACCTGAATACGAAAACGAGCCAGCAGATAGTGAAATTATTTCTCTTCGAGGTTGTGAACTGATTCAAATCGAATATATTTCATTTTTGATCGGCCGTGCGAGTCAAAGAGTATCAGCTTATTATACTGACTTTTATTCGTCATAGGTCGAGCTGGATCACT
>JAPYYZ010002851.1:0-12414 GCA_030522705.1 Eretmocerus eremicus | reverse complement strand
CTGAATTGCTGTGATAATTCAATGACTTATTTGTTAGGTATAATTTCTCGTTTGCGGGTGAGAAATTTTTCATAAATTCCAAAAATGATTTCATTTGATCAGTATTTATGTGATTCGTAGTCATACCAAAAATTTCGACAAAAATTCTGCTCTAAAATCATCGATTTCTAGGGTTAAGCGACTTAGGTACACCCTCTTGAAAACTACATCCAAAAACCATTATTTTGACATTTTGTGCGCGAATGTTGATTTTTCGCATGGGTTGGCAACTTTCACTCACAGATTGTCAAAAAATATGGTTAGATACCCGGCCGCAAAACCTATTCTTTGTGCACTTCATCGAAATATACTATTTCCGTACGGTCACAGTTCATTGAAATTCAGCACGATAAATCTCGTTGACTAAACATTTACGCGAATTGAGTATAATCCCAAAGATATTTCCCGAGTTGAGATAATTTACTTCAATTAATCTGGTAGGATTTTAAATAAACTTCAATGTGAGCTGAAGTTTGTTGAAACGTATAGAGGTGGGTCTAACGTATGAGTACACAATGGGTCGAAGGAGGAACAGTAGGCACATTATGATAATATCTAGAGGAGTCTATTTTTCGATGAACTCTTGTGAAATGCGTTCAATCTCGAAGATTCCTTGAGTACATGTGCACAATCTCGAACTAGAAAAATGTATTATTTTGGCGTAGAAAATCGATGAAACGGCTGTGTGACGATGCAATACCAATTTTTCGTCACATTGTACCTGGAGAATGCCGATAAGCTAAAACCAACTGAAACAGGACGTTACACGATAAGAGCTACCGGGACTACGGTTTTCGCGCGCCTCGCGGCCATAACGAGGACTCGCGAAAAAAGTAAGTCAGTTCAGTTCTCCGAGTGCCTCTCCGAGCAACCTCTTTTTATATTATACAACCGCATACGCCCGTTGCACCCCTCTTTAGTAGCTATAGCTATAAGGTTAGGAGGACCGCGATGCTGGCGAAGAATGCGCGCCATCGGCTCCGGTCATCGTCGTCGTCGTCGTCGTCGCAGTGCATCTAAAACCAGTCCCGGAAAAAAAGTGCACGCCGCGAGGATGAGGCGGGAACGCGTCCCATTGGCTGTCCCGCTGCGAGTACGTATACTGCACGCGGATCCCCTCGTGAGTTGTTGTTGCCGCGCAGCAGCCCTGATCCTCGATCGTGTGCCCCCTATATGCGCGCATACATCGGTCCCGAAGGAAGCAGATACAATGGCTCTTTGCCGCGCGAATTTTCAGACGCCCGGAAAGGACGTTCTTTTTCTCTATAATAGCCCTGTGAAGCCTCACAATGGATCGCTGCTCATTGGTGACACGAGAAAGTGAGACCAGAGCATTGTATTAGCTTTGCCAGAGGTGAAAATCCCACTTTGGAAGCTGCGGCTCTTCTGCATCTTTTTTGTTATCGGAAGACGACGAACCGTGTATCGGGTTTTCTCTGATGATCGATGCGCGATGACCGACACGCAGCGTCAAGCGTGGTCCATAATCAACAGCTCACTCCGCGCTCCTGAGCGATGCAGGTCGGGTTGGAAGTGAGCGATCAATGATTCATCCGAATGATCCCGATCGCGCAACTCGGCAGGCTGAGACAACGGATTTTCAAATGTCGCGCAGTCACGTCAACGTCATTCATTCAGACAGTCAGAATAGCCTTTACACACGTGAGCACTTGAATCGAGTGTTCACGCTCTCTTGAATCTAAAAAAAGCTCGGCACGAGTGAGGCAATGACACGGCATCGAGACACATCCTTCGTTTGAAATTCCTCCTTTTCTTCGCGCATCATTTTCTTCATCCGTCAATTTTTTTGGGCCGTGAAAGAAAATGCCAAGAGTTACGAGTCAAATCTCTCAGCCAGATCCAAAGCGATCGAAAATTTCTCGACGTCCTCTCGGTACAATCCACACGGTTCGACAGCGCGCCCATACATCACCGTATTCCGTACCTGTGGGAGCAATCGGGGATAAGCGGAGAAGAGATGAGCTCTTGTGCTGTGCGAAATGAATTTGCGTTCCCGCGAGCTATAAGGAATCGCAACGCGGCGCCGAAACATCATCGATCAGCTCGATCGCTCGCGGAGCGGGCTCTCTCGCATTCCTCGCATTGCGGCAGAAACCCATCCGGGCCGCGTCGCAGAGATATCGTGCGAAGGCGCGCAGCGTGTGGCGAACAATGCGAAAAGTGAGCAGAAAAAGAGAGAGAAAGAGGGAGAGAGGAGAAATGCGGCGTGTATTATTATTGTGCGCACGCGGCCGAAAATCTCCCGCGCGCGGGAACGCAGCCCGCCAACTCGAGAGCGCGAGAGCTCGCGAAATCGGCGCCGGCGAGCTTGCCGATCTCGCCGATGGGGTCGCTCCAGTACGGCCGCAGCCTCTGGCCGGATCTCCCCTTCGGTCCACGGCGCGATTGCGACGCTCGCAAGCGGATGGCGGGGGAGTAAGTTGAGCACCGTCGCTTGTGGTTGCGAGAGCAGAGCCTCGGGTTCAGGATGTTGAACCGCGCGGACCCCGACTCTCGCTCGGCGCGATACGACGCCATTTTGGCTCCGCTCCAGGCTGTACATGAGTCCTGTAGTACTACGCTCAGCTGTGACGCAAAGCGATCTTGCTCGAAGCTCTCTCTCTCTCTCTCGCTGCACACGGCCGCCGATTTATACCGATCGTATACGAGCAAGCGAGCAGCGTTTTGTAAGTACTGGCCGTAATGCGCGTCGCGATGAGCTGGCAAGACGGCCCGATCGAAACGATCGTTATACTCGCGAGGATCCTCTGACTTTGACGGAGATTCATTACTCAGCGGGCCCGTCGCGTCGATGACTACCAGAGAAAAGAGCTCGCGCAGACGTGACAATCGCGTGAAAGCGATCGATCCACGACGATATCATGTCGCCTCCCGCCTCCACCACGCCGCAATTGATCCTCCATCCATCATCGCAAGCTTTCGTTGGCTTTGTGCTGACTGAAGCATAGCAGTTCTCTCCTCGTACTTTCCTTGAGGTCGATATCTCGAGGAAAAATTGGACTCCGTGGGCAAGACAGTTATTTTTGACTGGAGACATCAGGATAACGAAATCAGAGCTTTTCTCAACTTTGATATAGATTTACTCAAAATTGTAACGTGATAAGTCAATTCTGAATACGGATTCGGGTTCAGCAACTGAAATGGAGTTCGAACTGTTGTTTCATGTTGATGTGAAAAACAATGTTCTAGTGTGAAATTCCTAACAAATATTCATATTTCTGATATAACCACGCCAATCCAGTCTGCAAAGATATTGCAATGATCGAGACTACCATCACAATCAATTCCGTGAACCGGGGCTACTTTGGCCACCCTGGGGTTACTTTGATCGACTCGCACTCTAGCTCTAATCGTGAGTTTGGATCGATTTTTCCAAGAGTGTTTCGCGGGAGCTCATTTTGACGGTGAAACGAAGAGTTTAAAAAAAACCCGGCAGGATGTTCAAGGACAGACTCGCCTAAAAATATGCCTAATATCCATATGGGGCAAGGTAGTCCGGCTTGAGGTTCTAGTAAACGGGCCTCAGTTTACGGTATTACACAACTTTGCCAAACCATATTCATTCTTCGGAAGTAACCAAGAGCAAAACGTAGTAAATTCAAGTTTGGTTAGTATTTAATAACCAGGAAGTAGTGAAAAGTGATGGTAATATTCGAGCCTCACTTGTCAAAGCCGATTAATGAGCAATCATTTGTGAAATATTTGCCAATTATCTAGCTATCAATCAACATCCGCATTGAGTGACCTTCCACACGTGTTCGCCGAGCAATTAAATCAGGGTATTCCTCACTCTCCCGAAATGAGTGCTGCTAATTCTTTCCTTGAAATTAGTTGTTGACATAGTTATGATTTTGAGTTTGGCACATTTGAAAGTCGATTAGTTTCTCCACCCCATCCCACGAACTCCAACATTGATAAGTACATTTTTCGGGAATCACAACGATAATGTCAATAGATACGCACGCTGTAGCCCAATAGAGAAAGACGTCAAAATAAGTGATGTCGTGTATAATTGCAGGTGAGCCGACAGCTCGTCTGCGATATTACACGACAACGCGCTCCCCCGCAACAAGAGTCGATGACAACCGAGTCCGTCCCTCGGCGCTCGATCAATTTGAAAAGTGCGAGTCGAAGATACTGTTTATTATACTATAGCCAGCATCTCACTCATAGCAATAAGCGCATTCGCATGCGGTGCACTTGCGTAACCGGGCGCGACGACGCGATGCCGCTGAACGCGGCGAAAGACAATGGCGGTGCGGCATCGGATCATATCGCGTATTGTTTACACGATTTTTGCGCGACGCGTCCTAAAATCAAATACCATCACATCTTGCGTTGTGCAAAGGTACATCCTCGACGCGATCGGGCTGCCCGATAGAATTGTCAGCGGCGTTTTTTTGATATCGCAGTACGCCACACGGGCTTTCGCCGCGTCGCTCCTTGTGATTCATCGAGCGCATCGTATGCAACTGTGGCGCTACGCCTTGTAAACGAATCGACTAAAACACGTGTTGCGGTGCAGTGAATGAGAGCCGTTCGAGCTTTGCGATCGGTCACGTGCGGCTCGCGTACACTCCGGCCGTGGGCGTCGCGCTTGCTAAATCCATTACCGATTCACCGTAACACTCCGTTATCAAAGAGCTTCGATAACATGCATTATTCATCTCTTGTTCGATAACTTTCCTCACAACAAATATTATTTTATCAGTCTATCAGTCGAGACCATTGTCTTTATAAAATTGAAAGATACTGTTGTAGAGCGTGGATTACAGTGTTTCATCTTTCCATGCAGAAGAGGACTTGCTTGGTCATTTTTCTTAAAACTTTTAATTTACAGCTTATCATGATCCCCAAATAAATAATTTATAGTTTCGAGACTCCAACTGCTTTTGCTTAGGGTTGGAGGAAGCGCCAGCTGGCGTTGACCCATTTTATTCCACGCTAACCCTTGTATGTTAAAAAAAAGGATTTGGTCGGATCAAGTCATCTATATAGAGACTCTCGGATTGCTGATTTGCTAACTTGTAATGACTATTTCTCAAGTTAATAATCCGAAAGTTTGATTTCCTCCCAATGAACTTGGATAAGATACAGTATGAATAATTACTCATAATGATCTTTTTACAGAGTAGTTTCTGTGTTTGAAACTGTATTCAGACAAAGATTCTGTACCACATATAATAATAATAGCCTCAAATGTGATTTTGGATCAGTTCCGTAACCGATGCAAATATTCTGTGAGGAATAAAGATTTCATATATGTAATATTTTACTCATTGCAGATTTGTACTACTCTACATTCTCTTGATCATCACAGACGTATATTTTCATATGAGTTTCTTCAAGTTCCACTCTTTCTTATAACATTTCTGGAAAATTCTCTACATCGCATATTTTCAACTTCAAATTAAGCATGTAGGGTAGGTATTACTTGATCAAGTATGAGATTGTCAGATTGGCTGAAAATCGATTCAATTTTCAAAAATTGAATAATATTTGAGATCATGGAACGGGTAGTACTTTCCCATATTCTACACGGGTCATTAATCTCAATCCCCCAACGACTCCGCATAAACGGAGGTGGATTCTCACGGGCAGCTTAATCACTTCACCGTGAAAGGAAGAGTGCAAAAACTCACCCAAGTGAACTCGTATTTGCAATGACTTCTTCCTTGCTACATTATGCTATAAGTAACGAAGATCATGATAAGCCTCTGTTATCGCTTTGAAGCCACTACCGACGTGATCGATTCAATGTAGTTTTTTCTTGAAAATCCCTTTCATTATAATAATTGCTCTGAAAATGAGCAGAGCAATTAAGGTTCTAATATTGGACCATGGCATGTGAGATGCTTTTGTTGGTTCCATACATACCTCATTCGTCACAAAAATGTACCG
This sequence comes from Eretmocerus eremicus, assembly GCA_030522705.1. NCBI lineage: Eukaryota > Metazoa > Arthropoda > Insecta > Hymenoptera > Aphelinidae > Eretmocerus > Eretmocerus eremicus. Next base: position 6,453 of record JAPYYZ010002851.1, on the reverse strand, counting down.
GCTTATTTATTGAGGACGCTTTGGCTGATAAATTTGTTCAGGTCATTACGATAATTTACCTGGCTTTTTGATGGAGAGGAACAATTTCAGATCCCCGCCTCTTCTCAGGTTTTCTCAAATTTGAATATTAAGTATTTATCACATTGTTTGTGTCGGGTTTGATTGACGGGTGATTGGAAAAATATTAAGGGTTGGAACTTGTTGTTCTTCGGTATTTTGGGTATATATGCAAGGGAATCACATTCCATCAGCCCTGGTTAGGCTTGGAAAAAAAATTATAACTAAAAGTTACGGAACTTCCCAACAATTTATATGGACGCAAGAATCATAATGTACAAAAATGCAACACCACCCCAGAATTTTTCTTATATTCAAAGTCACAGAATTAAATGAGACTCCCATCGTTTGTAAAATAAAAATTGGTCGTATTTTGATTGTCCATCAAATGTGACTGCCCTAAATGTAGAATCGAACCGTCGAAATGAGATAGGAGTTCACCTGGAAGCCGCAATCGATTATCGAGTATGACATTCTCCAAATGTCTCGATACAGGCAGGGTCTCGAGGATGTCCCTCTCTCTTCCCGAGGTCAACTTCATTTGGCGGTCAAAGTCGTAACGAGCCAGCGTGTGAATCTTTGGCGCTAATACTTGATCGCGATGAGCGAGTGAGAGTGAAACGCAGCGTGGAGTGAGAAATTCTCCCACAGTTGGCGTAATCATAAGATAGAGAGGCGCCGGTGGGCGAATAAAAAGCGAGAATCGCGCGAATGAGTGCGTCAAAGGTGCGGACTGAGAAAAAGGGCCTCGAGGCGGTATATGTACCAAGAGCAGGGAGCAGGAGCGATAAGGTGTGGGGGAGAAAAGAGAGCGCGAATTAGCAGTGGAGAAAAAAAGAGCGGGGGTCGAGAATATCGCGCGGAAGGGAACGAGTAATGCCTCGGAGCCGCGTGCTGACACGAGGAAATTACCGCGTGGCCTCGAAATAGCTGCGGCGGCTACCGTGATACGCGACGCCCGCCACGTGAAAAAGTAGCTCTCGGCCCTCTATCCCGCTTTTGTGCATTTTTCCAACTTTCTCCGTGCGATTTTCAATTCCTGCCCAGAATCATCTCTGAATCGATGATGCTTCGATTGACAGTGGGCGCGTCAGCTGCGGCTGAAAATTGGTCAACCCGGGCTTCAGAAGTCTATAATCTAAGGGCAGAATTTTCCTACAATCTTGATTCACCACTCTACCTACCCTTACAGGACTTCCGTCTCAATAAGTGCTCCAAGGTAGTCTCGAGGTAAGATTCTAACTTTGTTTGGTTTCTTTCACATCGACGAAGACCAACTTCTACTTGATGTACACATCATTCCCTTCACTGCCGAGAAAATGAGTCGCATGACTCGCTGACATCATCCTGACGATTTTACGGGGGAAAATGTTGATTCATCAATTCTCTGCGTGACTGGCCTGGTGTAATGACAATTTGCAAAATCTCTGCTACTCCAGAGGAGCAAAGCAAGCTGTGCGACGTGCGACGCAATCGGACCGGACATTAGCGAGCTACAGTGGTGTCAGCAGAAACGCGAGAGTTTTTCAAGCTCACCCAAGCACAAATGGCGTCAACTCAATTTTCTCTTCAATCCACTCTCACTTCACGCAGACATCGCAGCTACACGTGCGGATCATCGTCCGCTCATTGGATTTCATCAGCTGCAGAATCAACTCTGTCGCAAAGCGCGCGCTATTTCGTCGCCGCTCGAGCTGAATAAAATGCATTTCATGCATAACCTACCGTGTCTATAAGTACAGTCTAACGTGCCTAAATGGGACCCCAAGAGGGTAGCATATTTGTTTTAGTTAGAGGAGTTTCCCAATTGAAGAGTGAGCGATAAAAGGTTTTAAAATGAGGGGTCTTTTTCAAGGGACCGGTGATTTTGTTCCAGTAAGAAGGCTTTCCCAGTCAGACAAGTCCCGCACTTACACAACTTCGACTATATTATGAATCGGAATAAATCTAGTGGTTCTCCATCAGATTTGCACAGCAAGCTCCGTGCCTGTTTCTGATCAGGAGATCGACAGGTGGGCAGTGAGAAGATGAGACTAGTACTAGCACTAATACTAATACTAATACTATTAATGTTAATATTGCATCCATTGTTATAAAAAGCTTGGAAATCCATTGACTTTTCATTTATTTTTGTTTACGAAATCTCAATTCTCCTTTAATGAAAAATTCATGTCTTTTTCATCAATTTTCATTCGTCCGGGATTGAATTATGGAATTTTCAAGAACACTGATTGAATCATGAGATAGTTGTGTGCGTATAAACAGGAGAGGATATTGGGGTATCCATGCTTGCGCAAAAATGTTTATTCTGCGTCAACAATTTCCACTCCTGCATTCATATTTTTTACTCCCGCGGCAACAATTTTCACTTACTATCCATACAGAAACTTTTTCGCGAGCCTTTATTCTCGCGAATTCACAATACCTTCGATAGGAGACTCGCAGTAACTGCGGAGATGAGTTTGGTCGCGTATTTGACTTTTGGTTCATTAAAAATGGGCAAAGTATATTTCTTCGAATCTGAAGCTCATGAGTGATATCAACCACATGATATTGTTGTTGATCTTGTTTTATAGCTCGGATATATGGCTTCAATATTAGACTAATCATTAGCTTTCTCACATGTGACAAAAATTAAATTTAAACTCTTTCGTGGAGTAAGAAATTTCAATACATGCTTCACGAATTTTCAAGCGAATGACTAAATTTTCATGAAGAAGCACTTGGAAGAAAATTTGTTTGATTTTACATGAATTTTCAGTCAGAAATGTCTAACGTCGACGCTCACCGTACTCGACAAATGTATGTACGCTCACTGCACCACGTGGGACTTGCAGGTCCAACTTCTCGCTCGCATATAGCACCTCGATGTGCCGTTGCACAGAGTATGACTTTGAAGCTCGGATAGGGTCTCTCGATGGTCAAGTGCTTTCAGAACTTTACTTGCGATTGCATCCACCAAACGCATCTACATCGTCGATACAATAATCCAAAAGAGAGGACGAGGCATGCGAGATTTTGGATATTCCAGGAAGTTGCGACGACGATGAATACTCATTCAAGTACCAGAGCGTAAGGGACGAGTCTGCGATTTTTCATCAAAGAATCAAATAAATCTCGAACAGCTATGAAAAATTGCAGAGAAATAACAAAAATCTACGTGCAATTAGAACGGCTTGCTCGGAATGTAGGTATGCCGTGGTCGGTTATAATTCAACTCCAAGAAATGAACGCTCGTTCGTCTTGTACGGATCTGTCCTGGCCACGCATAGTCGAGAGGGTGCCACGCACCCATAATAATCAACCTACGATGTGCAATGCTTTTTTTTCTCGTGCGAGTGCGAGTACGAGGAAAAAGGTGTGAACATATTGGTACGCGCCTCGCCGCCCATTCATTTGCATTCAATGTCCGAGCTGTCGTGTTATTTACGCGTGAGAGCGTCACTTTTGCAGCCCTGAAATTTTATAGACCCGTTACGTTGCATGCTCAGCGTCACAGGCACCTCCCTCATCTCCTCTTCCCGATTCCGTCATCTTTGCAGTAGTTACAGACGTAATTAGTCAGACGGGCTACAAATATCAACTATTCTCACCGGCTTACGTGTCTTTACTATTGCAACTGGACTTTAGTGCTTCCCCAACCACGATTCTCATCATCATACAACAAAATAATCGAATTAATACTGTGATCAAAGGAGGTTTAGGTTTAACAATAGATTTCTCACGGTTGGAAAACATCAGAGTTGCTGCAGTATACTACTGGTTATCTATCGTTCCGGCCAAACTCAAAAGTAAATCTGCTCTATAGCCAATGTATCAGCTTAAATCCCACGTGATGTTGGTAGTTATGATTTTTAATAGACCGCGTAATTAATATAATTGATATTGAGGCCGCAGGAAGTCTGTGCGAACGCCCTACGACTCTCTCTTTCAATAAAGCGGGGGAGTGATAGATAATGGTTATTGGGCTCCCACGTATAACACCAGCACATATAATTTATATTACATACTATTTATCCACATATGTACAGCAGATCTTGTCTTGAATTATACTTTGAAATCAGTCAGCTATTACCTGATCTCGATGGCAACTTTAACGTTGTTTCATTATGCCAGACACGAAATGAAAATGTCGCTCAATCTGATCCGACTCATGATCCGTCATGACTATTAGCAGAGTTCAACAGTTCCGACTCACCAGCGAAAGTGATGTTGAGTCTCACGGGGCTCAGAGATCGTGTACGCATCGTTCTTGCGCTCGAGTAATCATGATCCAACGCTCGGAGCTTTAATTATAAACTTGACTGAATCAATTAAAAATCACTCGTGCTGCCGACGATAATCTCAGCTGATGCAGCGCTCAAAGTATCTCGGAACTTTTTCCTTGCCGGTTGTTTTTATTATATCGCTTAATTGCATATTTTATTATACTCTATCCACACTCTTACACGGTATCAAGATGTTTGATGGATTCGGCGCGCAAAGGAATCAAAAGTAACGCCGAAAAGCTCATAACATGAGCAGGATTCTACTTGAGAAGACGAAAAAAATATTTCGATATTGCTCAACAGTTTCATGAGCTTTGTAGTGCAGAACTGCATACAAAAGAATCGGTGTTCTAGTTCCATGAGGCGTCTCAATCATCGAGAAACGAATTACATGAGTTATTGATACTAAATTTTGAAATAAGAGGGTGGACTATAACTCACAAGTAGCACGTGGGACATACTATAATATTTAAGTAATCGTGTCGTAAAATTTGGATGATAAACTTTGGTACAGAGAACTTGCACCGCGCGTTCCGATCGTGTCATACCTATGTAGAAAATTACCCATTAACGTGCGGTGTCATGAAGTACTACCTCAATAGGGTCAATAGTTTATAAAGTGAGACGGGCAAGTCTTCAGAGATTTGAATAAGAAGAAGACTTGTTGTCAAATCTCTCAATGCAGGATTTGACGAGATGCTTATTTGGTCTCATCTTTAAAGAGAACGGCGTACCTCGCTAGAAATATTTCTAACGAGGTACGCCATGTTACGTGACATCGCTGTTTTCAATGCAATTTTCATAATTTACTCGCCCGTTAGATGTCACAAAATGAATGATAATCATGTTCGAATGATCAAATAATATGATCATTCTTATAGACATACCATAACTTCCCTCATTCATCGACCATCGTGCATCAATGAAAGATCAAAAAATATTTCAACGTGGTTTGCGCAGAACGAGTATGAAGCATGTTTGTACGCACGAAAAAGCGGCGAATTATCTTATTGTTTCATGGTTTTGGATTGATTCCTAAGAGAATATAAGAAGTAGTTCTATCCATTCTTCAACCCTTTGCAGCACACATTTTTGTGAGGCACTAATCGTCATGAAAATTAGTGCACTATGGTTTTATGGGTCGCTGATTACGAATTTGAGATAATCCCAATTTTTTTTTCATGTGCATTCAAATCTATGACATAACTCTATCAACTCTGGAGCGATGCAAAAACCTTCTGCAACTGCTAGTCGAGCTATTCACCGAGAAAACCCGACGAAAATACTTGAAATAGTCCCCGAAAGACTCAAAATTAGAAAATTATAAGGTGAAATTAGGTGGCTAATGTATTAGCCACCATGCCGCAAAATCTGAAGCTCATCAATTCAGCTTTGTCAACAATGGATAAAAAATCGCGACTGCGCTCGGGCGCGCGGGCCTGTCACTTACAAAAGGAGAGTACGGCAGCTCTTGCGGAGACGAGCAATGCACTAATTGTTCCGCTCGCGTGCCATTTCAGAGGCCGACGAAAAAATGCAGCGAGCGAGATAAGATGCTGCGGCGATGCAGAGTCAGACAGAGAGAGTGAGAGAGCAAGCTACAGCTAGAGACGCATAGTTTTACCGCGTGGCACGCCGATTCCGCGGGCGACTACTATTTAATTAGCGCGCGACGCATTTCTCGCGCTCCGCGAGCTTTTTGCCAGTTTTTTCGAGCTAGGCGTGCGCAGCATCCTCGCGCAACGATGGATGAGCACCTCCCGCAGGCGCAAGAAGGCCCGCTGGTTACCGCAGCTGCGTCGTCGGCGACACTTTTTACCGGGATTTCAGTAGTGGCCGCAGAGCCATTTCGCTCGCCACCTTTGCGGGCTGCGCGCTGATACGCCAGCGTTCCTCGAAAGTAAGTATAATACGCCGAGTGCTCGCAGGAATAGCGGCCCTCGGCGAGCATCAGACACCCCGCGCTCTCGAATCATTATCATTGCAACGAGCGGATACCTCAATTACTCGTCGACGTCAAAACAAAGGAGGCGCGGCTGCCCCCGCGCTGATGGCTTTTCTTTCGGGCCTTTTTGCGGATACGCGCGGCAGCAGACTCCTTCGCCGCAAAGTACACTCGTAACTACCG
>JAPYYZ010002849.1:0-15737 GCA_030522705.1 Eretmocerus eremicus | reverse complement strand
ACGTTGAAAAAAAATATGAATCGTACGCGAGCGTTTAATCTCTCACTAATGCTGATCGTTTCCATCTCCTGTAACACGAGACAGACTTCATTTCGGCAGTGGACTGTCGAGTGCTATCAGCGAAAGGCGGAATGTGAGTGACACTATATATCATACTTTTACGATCTCTCTTGACGCGCAGATCCCTATGCGAACCAAGTCAAGCCGTCGTATTCCATAGTCTTGAACAGGCCGCCCTATTGTACTCTTTGTACTCGCATTTCTCGTCACGCCACGTGTAAAGTAAATTTCTCGAATATTCGAGATGTTTATTATATCCCTTCCAGACCGCGAGGCTCGTTGACCAGAGAGTCAAGTGCAAACTCGCCATTCGGCAGTTTGCTCCGAGAGCTCCTCTGGAGTACACTTCCATCATCTTTTTTCGGATCACCGTTCGATTAACGTTTCTTTCAAAACATCAAGTGTGGTGGAAGTGAGAATGTCGACGTATGGTCGCTTGTACGCCGCGTTCATAAATCGCTTCCCCAAATTATCGGGTAAACGAGTGCAAAAGAAATGCAATGCGAATTGGGATCAACTCAAAAGCGATTTTCCTAGTCCACAAGACTTGGAAAAAGCAGCGGAGGACAGAATAAGACAGCTCAAGGGAGAAGCAACGCGCAACTCTACGAAGTATTTGAATTACTACATCAAGGTTGGTTATCAACATTTTGGGGTTCCCGACCATTCAGTTCAAGTTTTTTGAGTAGATGGCCCTTGTTATAATCCTATCACTGCGACTTGGGATTCAAAATTGATGAGATTGTTACAGAAAGTCTACATGTTTTGAATCTATCAAGTCGCTCAGTCGCGCATTAACCTTTTCACCACCGATGTCCATAACTATGAACACCTGATATTGTTCTATTCTTACGTTTTAATTGAGTTCCAAAAAATTTTACTATCTGGGATCACTGTCGCGGTCTTGAACTTGTCTATCATATTCTCACCCTACGACTTCATCAAACGAGGTGCCAGTCTCCAGATTCTGGAATAATATCTTGGACAAAACTTTGATTGTTTTTCAAGGCTGTTGATACCGCCAAAGAGCCTCAAACTCGCGAACCTGTGGCGGAAATAGTCCCTAGAGCATTCCCGATGGACCATGTTTCATGTACAAGGGATAAATATCATGATGCAGTCTCTAGAGAAGGTTCGTCTTGATTTATTCGACATTCTGCTTAAAAACTGGACTGTAATGGTTTACGAACAGCTTTCTTTTCTCTGTGAGTATGAGTAATTTGGCCAAAAGTTTTTTTGCGTGTTGAGCTCGCACGAGCGTCCGGGTCTCACATTCTTTTCACAATACGAAGGCGAAAATCACGTTTGTCACCGGCTCAAGATCAAACTGCTTGCTCACCGTTGCCCATTTTTTTTAGTTAATTCTCATTCTTCCTTGATTCACCAATTTTTTCAGGCATGAGAAATGGCAATATTATTTACGGGTGGATAGCTTACGCGGAAGAAGTAGTAGAACGTATCCAGGCAATTTTTTACCGCTTTCCGACCCGTGATTCATGCTAAAATATAAGCTGAAAGTCTTACAATTCCGGACGTTAATGGATTAATACTATCGATACGATGTGAGAACGAGGCCAAGTGTACTTGAATATTTTGATAGATAGCTAGCGAAGATATAATATTTGTGGGGAATGTAACAGCGATTCCTGGAAGAAGGGAAACCCCTCGGAGTTGAAATATTACAACTCGGATGACGCCCAGAATCATCATTGACTCAAAAATGCTCTTGGCGGAATTACTAATATCGATATTAATCACACCGCATGAGTGGTACTTCACTTGACTTGTAATGCATACGACTGCAGTCCATCTAGAAATTTATTATTCGATCTAGAAACTTTATCATCGGATAAAATATTTTCACGTAGCGAATGCGAAAGATGACTGTGGCGAAGATCGTGAACATAATGCTATGTCAAATCAAACATCGACTGGGACTGCATCAATTCATATCTACCCGAAACCTCGGCAAGAAGCTATACAAAACGAGATCGTCCTAGTCCAGTCTGAACTCGAGACTCTCACTAAAAAGAGAGATATGGGCTTCGCCGAGAATAACGTGAATGAAATCATTAAGAGAAAAAGACTAGATTTGGATCAATTGAAGAAAAAATTGAAAAATATCCAGAATAAAGCTCAAGGACAACAAAAGTACAGGAACAGAGTACGAAAACAGGTACAGGAATTGCAAAAAAATAATTGTGAATCTGGCATTGTTGTTTTGCGAGAAAAAATTGGACGTCCGCGGTTAGAAGATGACCAGCAAGGACTGATGCAGACAATGTGCGATCTTGTTCTGCATTGTGCGTCAGCAGATCTGAAACGCCGGTCCGAGGGTTTGAGATTATGTGAAACATTGAACCAGTTGTTGAAAATGTTAGAAGATGCAGGTTACCACATTAGTCGATCTGCTGTACACATTCGACTTTTTCCTCGTGATTCAACAACGATACAAGGAAAACGTCACGTAAAAACTGTCCCCGTCAAATTATGTAGAGCTCAAGCTGATTATCATAAAGAGCATCCAGATCAATATTTTTGCAAGGCTTCCATCAATAACTGCGAAGGAATAGCATCTATCCTGGGCCCAGATCAGGTATTCACCAATCTTGAAAATACTAAATATCGATGATTTTTTCATTCGTGCCTGACTATTACCTAATATCATTTCAACTATACTACGTAGGGTTCAAACAATATATGTTTCCGTAATCTGAGAATTGATCAGGCATACATAACTGGACATCAATCATGATCCGTGCGAATGAATTGTTCTTCAAGTAGATACCATCCCATTACCCAAACTTCATGCAGCTGTCGCAGAAGCTTTTTATCCATTCGATTCTGTTTCGTCATTGATTATATTTGATGCTTATTTCTGAGATTTCCTTCTTTTCATGAAAAAGTATGTGTCATTTCCCAAGACGACAAAGCTCTAGTGCCATTAGCAATGACCGCTGCAAAGTCTCAGACGTACATATTGATGCACGTGGACTATAAAGTGAGACTTCCTGACCACGACTGGATGCCCGGCAGCCGTCACAAGTTGAGACCTTCTGTGTATGCTGGGATTGTGATTAAAGAGAATATGTTGGGTGATATTCGGGCCGTCACTCATTCAGGCCCCACGTACATCGCTATTCGTAGCGCGAAACACAGTAGCTCTACAGCAGCCACTCATGCTATGGACCTCGAAAAAATCTTCGATTTGACTGACTTCCAACCTCTTATAAAAAAAAGCGATGGAAGTGCAAAATGGAAGTGCAAAACCCGTATTGATGATCGGGGTTGATGGAGGTCCTGACGAGAATCCTCGATATAAGAAAACGATATGGGAAGCCATCGATACTTTCATAAAACGCAATTCAGATGCTATCTTCATATTTACGAACGCACCGGGTAGATCAGCTTTCAATCGAGTAGAGCGAAGGATGACGCCTTTGAGTAAGGCTCTGTCTGGTTTAATGCTGCAGCATGATCATTATGGAAACCATTTGGATGCGAGTGGGAACACGATCGACAATGATTTAGAGATCAACAATTTTCAACACGCTGGTGAGACTCTTGCAGAGGTGTGGTCTGAAATGTGTATTGGTGGATACAATGTGCATGCTGAATTCATTCCAAGTGATAAAACCGTCCTTGAATCCAAACCTTGTTTAGACCCTCAATGATACGCACGTCATGTGAGAGAAAGCCAATATCTTTGACAGGTGAATATAATCGAGTTCCTCTCATAGAACTAATTTCCAGCCAGCAGTGATCAATAACTAGTCCTTATGATACTTGTTACAGATATTAAAATGCAATGACGATGATTGCTGCTCTCCTCAACGGAGTAATTTGAAACAGATTCTGTACCAAAATTTTCTACCAGCGCCATTCCCGTTGACTCAAAATCCTTTTTGCATACCTTCATCATTTGATAACAAAACGCAAAGATTTCCAACTTTATTTATGAGGCAGGCCTTAACTCTACGCCCAGATTACTCCAAGTGGAAAGAGATCCCATGTGACCACTACTGTCCATCATTGCGAAATGAAGTGAACAAACGAATTTGTAGTCTGTGCGGAATCTATTTTGCTTCAAAAACATCGATGACCTCCACAAGTATATATTGATTGAAATCGGTCAAAACAAATTATCCTAAATTGGGGTACTCGGACCATATCCTCTAACTTTGGCTTAGCCATGGCATTCATTTTCTACTTCCATATTGGGACAAAATCACTGAGCTCACGCAAGCTCGTCTACGATCAATTGTACCAAAGTTACAGGGATTGTGGGTCCAATTTACCACACGTGGCCTGACTTACTCTACTTTACGTTATGCCACTACTATGATGTAACAATTCCGGTAATAATTATGAAAGCCGATGAAACCTTTGCTCATTTTACTGTTACATTTGATCGAATCTTCGCAAATTAATTGAATTAATTAACCGATTGACCAATCAACCTTTTCTCACAAGCCAATAAAGTGAAGATTCTGCTTGTTTCAGGAAGCATATACACAAAAATGAATCTCCGTCTTCGCGAGTGAGGCCTCTGAAAATTCTTGGGCGAAGGCCGGGTGAATTTCTATGCCATACTTCCGGTGATACGGCTGAATGGATCGATGTGGAGTCTTTAGAAGATTCAGAATCTGCAGAACCAGAAATCGTTGAGCTACTTTCTCCCATGCCAATCATCAGTGACATTGGTGCATGGATAGACAACAGCATTGTTTTTACCGAAGATCACTCAAAAGAAATATAATGTCAATGTTTGGATGGAGGATTGTAGGTTTTTGTGTAGGAAGAAACGTTGTCATTTTCAATCAAATAATAAACATGCGAGATTGTGCTCTTCCCTTTTAAAATTATTGAATTTTAATATCAGCTCCATCGTGGTCAGATTACCATAAAATGTTCCTAACCTAATGATAGAGGACGGGGGCTTAATGTGAAGTCACATAATTTCGAAGGGAGGGGGGAGCCGGAGAACTACGGTTGGCAACGTGGGGGGGGGGGGGGGGGGAAAAAAAGAGTCGAAATTTTGGCAACGTAATATGTGGACGTTCCCCTAGAAGACACTTCAATTAGTACAGTGAGTCCAATGATGCTTCATTATTCGACCTAGGAAAATGTCTCAATGAAATTCCCTCACCCCCGAAAAAAAGTTCCTGGAATAATTCTTCAATAGCAAGAAACCTGATGAATAAGACTATTTGATTTAATCACTGGATTTACCTGCAGATGAGCGAAGTTCTTCTTCAAAATTAAAAGTGATGAGGCTTCAATAGTGGTGAAGATTTCATCACTTCCACACCTGCTATGACCTGAGCCTGGAGACATGCGATATGGGAGAAAATGGATTTTAACTGAAGGACGTGGCAATGATCATGGGGGCAAAACGACTGAATATGAACCATCTCGAACCGAAGGGGCTGACGGATTCTACCTCCTACCATTGACTTGCAATTGCGAGGACTCATGCGGGGGTGAGTAGGTGGAGAGCAATTCTGAAATATCTCAATGATCTCCGGAAAGTTTCGGGGTCGATTTGGACATGTCGTAATGCAGAACAGGGCTCCTGCTAGATTTGTCACCCTACATCGGAAGGTCCGAGAGCAAGTCTGCGCCCGACCTCCGCCCGTTTATTTTCGGGGAAAATTGCCATCATTTTGCAAGTCATGGAGATGTATTTTGAGATGTTGCCGATGAAATTCCAGTGATTTTGGGATCGATCCGTTACCCGAACCGTCGCAGTGAGTTTTGTCATCCTTCCTCCGAGGAACTGGGAGCGAGATACGGATGAGATGGACCTGTCTCGTCTCCAAGAAACCAAGATCATTTCAAGAATCGTGGAGATGCTCACCAAGATGTTGTTATTATATTCCGGAGGTTTTGAGGTCGTTTCGGACCTCAGAAAAAGTACCCGAGCCATCTCAGTCAAAGTGTACCTCGCCCCGAGGGTCGAGGAACGAGTCTCGCCCATGATCCTCCCCGGTATTTGGAGAAAAACCCTTCATCATTTCAGAAGTGATACAAATGATCCCTGAGACGGGAGGGGAGGGGGATGATTTTTCATCATCTTTGGGATGGATCCGAAACTCTGGAAAAAAACTAGAGCTTCTTCTGTTAGTTTTGTATACCTTGCCCCGAGGGTCGAAAAGCGAGTCTCACCCCTGATTCTCCCTGGGATTTGGGAAAAAATCCCCCGTCATTTCGAACATGATGCAGTTGATCTCTGAGATGGGAGAGATCATTTTGTAGCATTTTTGGGATGGATGCGAGACTCTGAAGGAAAACTAGAACCTTTTGTGTCAGTTTTGTATACCCCACCTCGAGGGTCGAGAAGCGAGTCTCGCCCGTGCTCCACCCCGGTATTTGGAAAAAATCCTCGATCATCTCAGGAATGATGCAAATGATCTCTGAGACGGGAAGATCGTTCTCTAGCATTCTTGGGATGGATCTGACACTCTGAAAAAACTAGAGCCTTTTCTGTCAGTACTGTATACCTCGCTTTGAGGGTCGAGAAGCGAGTCTCGTCCGTGCTCCTGGCATTTGGAAAAAATCTTCCATCATTTCGGAAAGGACGCAAATGATCTCTGAGACGGGAGAGATTATTTTCTACCATCTTTGGGATGGATCCGAGATTCTGGAGAAAAACTAGAGCTTTTTCTGTCAAAAATAGACCGTCATTACCGAGCAAGCTATAAATTCGCATGGCGCCAAACACTGTAGACCGGAATTTTGGCGACGTGGAACCATCCACGAATTTCAGACAAGCTATAAACCAGAAAGGTGACAAAACCTCGAGACCAGAAATTTAACGACTTGGGTATAACTGATTGATCCCAGTCAAGCTATGAATCCGTGAGCTAACGTGAACTCGAAACCGGAATTCGAATGAGACACGAAATATCTTCAAATCCGAGGCATGATACAAACTTGCGACCAGGATTTCAGAGAGATGGGCATTATTCCCAAATTCCAGACAAGTTATAACCCCGCAAGTTAATAAGCCATCAAGACAGGGATTTGAGTGCGGTAGGATTCATCCCCAAATCCCAGACAGGCTGAATCCCTCAAGCTAACAAACCTTTGAGACCGAAATTTCGTCGAGCTGGGATTCCTCCTCAAATCTCAGATATGCCACAAACCCGCAAACTAAAGTTTTAGAGGAGTGAGCATTATTCCAGAATCTTAGAAAGGCTATGAATATTATCCCACAAGTTAACAAACGCCCGAGTCAGGATTTCAGACCAATGGGATTAACCCTCAAATCCTAGTTTGGTTAAATCCCACAAGTTAACAAACTCTCGAGACCGGAATTTTAGCGAGGTGGGGGTCATCCCTAAATCGCGGATGGGTTATAACTCCGCAAGCTAACAATCCCCGGAGACCAGAATTTTGGTAAGCCTGAATTCATCTCCAAGGCCCCGGCCATGCTACAAACTCGCGAAGTCAGGATTTTAGAGAGGAGGTATTATTCCCTAATTCTAGACAGGCTATCAACACGCAAGTTAATGAACCTCCGGAACGGGGATGTCAGCGAGGCTAGATTCATCCCCAAATCCCAGACGTGTTAAATCCCGCAAGCTAACAAACCCTTAAGACATAAATTTTTGCGAGGTAGGGAACAATCCCCAAATCCCAGACAGCCAATAAATCCGCGAGCTAACGAACCTTCAAGATTGAAATTTATCTCCAAAGCCCAGACGTGCTACAAACCCGCAAAACTAAAATTCTAGAGAGGTGGGCATCACACCCGAATCCCAGACAAGCTAGGAGCCTGCAAGTTAATAAATCCCAAAGACACGATCTCAGCGAGATGTGATCCATCCCCAATTCCTAGACGAGCTAAATCCCGCAAATTAACTGTCACAGAATACTCGGGTGTCTTGCAGCTCAAACTGCGTGACCTATGAGTCTCATCCGAGGTACAAAAGATCCTGCATCTGTTCTCAAACCTCCACTCGCCTAGACTGCACCGAATGCAGTTCCGTAAGAATTTGTGGGATCGCCAGCTCGCTGTTATGCTCTCTGTACTTAGGAGTGTGGACAGATACAAATATATATATTTCCATAAGTGGTATATCATATAGTATCTCAGCGCTGGGCAGCTCGAACTACTCAACTTACGAGGCTAAAACGCCCACGGGATACCGCATTGGATTCGAAGGAACCAGTCTTCGCACTCTGACGTCCTCTCCCTTGACTGCTCGCACTGCAGTCTCACAAGGAAGCTTTGGTTACGCCAATCTCGCAACGTATGCTCCTTGAATCCGCGGTCCCTCGTTCTTGAGGCATTAGGAGAACTAATATTCTCCGGGCAAAGGCAAGCGAGAGAATCAATGAGTGTATTTTTGTATGATTTTAGTACTCGATGAATTCATTGGACAAAATCAACAGATTATTTCGTAGTAGGTTGGAAGTTCAAATATGAATGCTGTTGAATTGAGTCAGAGAATTTGAGTGATTTTAGATAGATTTCGTCCGACGGTTCATCTGCAACGAACTCTTCCGAAGGGATCCTCTATCTTATGCCTAAGTACTCATTTTGATATTTTGGTTGCGAGATCCAATAGAACGATTCCCTCTCGTGTCTTCTGGATGAGTTCCTTCATCCAAGTTCTTGATGGTACAACACGCGCACACAAAATGTTTCAATGGAAGATTCTATGAGTCTGAATCCACACTCGTATATGATTTGAGATACGAATATTTTTGAAGAACTAATTCTGGCAGAGCGGTCCTACTCGGAAGGAAACTCGGATGAAGCTGAAAAAAAGCGACTATGACGATGATCACCACGACGATTACCTCGAGACATTGCGGGACTCACCTTATATACCCTGTTTTTGAGGTCAGAAGTGTTTTTACGGGTGTGACGTGAATGCTTTTGACTTTCGACAAAACTACTTTTTTTGCGGATGGGCTTTCGGAGTATTAGGAAATGCATTAGCGCCTCAACGAGCCAACGGGCTGTCGTCAATTCATTTGACAGTGACTTTCCGTAGTCAAGGCCCAGATCTTCCAACATAGATGTTAATCAACCTTTGTTGCCATCCAGTACGTGGACGTACTACGTAGTTCGTCCGCCGCTGCGTCATCCGTTTTTCAGGCTATTCGTGAGTGTATCACGTGCTCGGGTCATGGTGTAGTACGTGTGAGGATGGATATGCGAAGTAGGGAGTGGCGTATGGGATCAGGTGAAAATCGGGAACACGCTCTACCTTTCGGTTTAATATATTTATAATTGTGTAATCGCACGAGTGCGTAATATTGTTGACACTGGCCCGTAACAGCTCCCATGTATTAGGAGACCAGGCGGGCCCCAGATGCATGCGCCGTCCGAGGTGAGAGGCTAAGCGGTCCCGCCAAGCTAGCCTTATGCCCATCTCTCTATCTCTCTCTCACTCACTCTTACGTTCCCCTCTCATTCTCCGGGCTCGCTCCCGGTTTCTCTCTCCTCCTCATCCTTACTCTCGCTAGCGCTCCCTGCGCATTCTCTCATCTCGCGTGTGGCTCTTCTCTCTCCCTTTCACTTTCACTTGCGCTCTTCTCTCGCTTCCCCGTCTCGGGCTCGTTCCTGCTGTCTGCTCTCGCTGCAGCTGCGCTTCGTTGAGCTGCCCGCACACGCACGCACACACACACTCGAACTCATTTACTCGCTATAGTACGGACAGCCGGGCCGTCACATAACAAACCCTCGAGACTGGATTTTCAGCGAGGTGGGGTTTTCCCCCAAATTCTAGACAAGCTATAAATCCGCTAGCTACCGAGCCCCCGAGATCGACATTTTGGCCTGGTGGAATTCATCCCCAAATCTCAGACAGGCGATGAACCCACAAGCTAACAAACCTCGAAAGCGGAATATTAGCAATGAGGGATTCATCCCCAGAATCCAGTGTCTATGAGATTTTGAAGGAATCTTAGCGAGGGGGGGGGGATTATTCTTAAATCCTAGACAGACTTCAAACTCCCAAGCTCACAAACCCTCAAAACAGGACTCTTAACAAGTTTGCGATTATTTCCAATTCTGAAACAGGCTATGAATCGGCAAGTTAACCACCGAGACCAGAGTTCCAGGTAGCAAGGGGATTATTCCTCACGGTGTCTAGCAAAACCTCCATCAGAAATCCCAGGGTTTTTTCTGGTTCTCCAGACCTGGATGGATGATTTCTCAAGGTGGATTTTCGTGATCGCTCAATCACATATGAATGAAATTTTCATGCTCAGTCAAGATGTCAACTTCATCAAAAAAATCGCGAGGAATTTCGCAGGAGATTCATCTATGTTTTGAGGCCAAATGACTGAAATGCCAGGATTTTAGGTGGGATTTCGATCGTTTTTCAGGTTTTCCAGGTGAAAAAAAGCTCCAGATTATTTCCAGATTCTCCAGGATTTCTGGACATCCCGTTCCCGAATCTCAGGGAGTTTCTAAATCTGCATGCTCAACCCCCCAAGCCCGGAATCTCAACGAGGAGGGGATTAAACCCAAATATCAGACGAGTTATGAGCCTACAATGTAACAAACCCTCGACACCGGAATTTTAGCGAGGTGATATTCGAACCCCAAGTTAACGAGCCCCCCTCCCCTGCTCTCCTGAGACTGGGATTCCAGCGTGGGGAGAATTCATTCCCAAATCTAGATAGGTTATGAACCCCCCGAACTAACAAAGCCTCGAGCCCTGAGTTCTAACGAGGCTTCGATTATTTCTGAATCACAGCCAGGCTAAGCCTCCAAGCTAACAAACTCTCGAAATCGATATTTTAGTGAGGTGGGGATCATTTCCAAATCCCAGGCAGGTAATGAACGCACAAGAGAATGTACCCTCCAGGCCGAAATATCAGCGAGTTGAGACTCATCCCCAAATCCTAATCTGTCAAGGCTTTGGGGGTGATCCGAACCTCACAAAAATGCCGGTCTCTATGGTTTATTAGCTTGCACTTTTGTAAGCTGTCAGGAATTAGCAAATAATTCCCACCTTGCGAAAATACCTGTCCCGCAGGTTCCTGAGTTTGCGGTTTTATAGCCTGGCCGGGTTTCAGAAATGAATCCCAACCTGCTGAAATCCTTGTTCCGGAGGTTGATCAACTCGCAGTTATATAGCCTGTCTAAGATTTAAAGACAATCCCCACCTCGCGGAAATTCTGGTCCCGAGGTTTTGTTAGCTTGCGGGTTGATCGCTTCTCTGGGATTTGGGAATAATCCCAACACCTCTGGAAGGTTTGTTGGCTAGGGGATTAATAGCTTGCCTTGGTTTCGGGGATGAATCTCACCTTGCTAAAATTCTGCTCTGGATGGTTTGTTAGCTCGCGGTTTCATAGCCTGTCTACGATTTGAAAATGATGCGCACTTTTCGAAAATTTCGGTCTCAAAGGTTTGTCTGTTTGCGTTTTCATAGCCTGTCTGGCTCCTAGGGATGAATCCTGTTTTGCTGAAATTCCCGCCTTGGGGGCATGAACACTATTGGGTCCATAGCTTGTCGGGGATTCTGGGGCAATCCCCACTTCGCTGAGATTCCGATGTCGAGGTCTTGTTAGCTTGCGGGTTTATCGCCTGTCTCGGACTCGAGGATGTATCCCACTTTGCTGAAATTCCGGTATCGGGGATTTGTTATCTTGCGGGATTATAGCCTGTCTGGAATTAGGGGATAAAGCCCACCTTGCCAGGATTCCGGCCTTGAGAGTTTGCTAGTTTACGGGTTCATATCCTATCTAGGATTTGGGGACGATTCCCACCTCGGCAACATTCCGGTCTCAAGTGCTTGTTCACTCCCGGGTTTATCCCCTCTCTGGAATTTGGGGATGAATCCCACTCCGTTAAAATTCTGATCTCGGGGTGTGTTAGCTCAACGGTTAAAGCCTGCCTGGGTTCCAGCGATGAATCCGACTTCGCCAAAACTCTGGTCTCGAAGGCTTGTTAGCTCGCGGGTTTAATACCTGCTTGGAATTTGGAGATGAATTCCACTTCGCCCACGTTCCGATTTTGGGACTTTCTTAGCTTGCGGGTTCATAGTTTGTCTGGGATTTGGGTAGAATCTCCAGCTCGCTTGAATTCCGATTTCTACGGTTCCAGGGTATCCACCTACGAGAGGTTTCAGAATTTTCAAAGAATTTCTGACTTTCTTACGATGATTGTTCCGACATTTTCGACTATTTTTCGGGTCCTTGCGCACTTTAAACACCAATCATAGAATCATTTCCAGACTCTTCTTTCATTACTCAATCGAGGCTCGACCAAAGTCTTCTCAATTCTCAAAACCCCATTTTTCTCTTCATTTTATTCTTTCATCAAGATATCAAGACATATGTGGCTTATGAGAGCACATCGTCGCGCATTGTCGCGCCAGTCGAGCAAGGTCTGGAATTTGAAAATTCTCGGGTTTAGAGGGGATTGGGTTGAATTTCTAATGGTTTTACGATATTTCTCCGACTTCATCAAATTCCCGATTTTCTACGACTATTTACTACTGCAGACACCCTGGCTTTGCTAGCTCACGGTTTTATAGCCTGCCTGGGTTCCGGGAAATAACCTCATCTTGCTCAAATTCCGGCCACGAGGGTTCGTTTAACCGCAGTTGAATAGTCTGTCCGGGTTCCAGAAATGAATTTCAACTCTCTGAAGTACTGGCCTTGAGCGTTTTTTGGCTTGCCCATTCATTGCCTGTCTGGGGTTTGATGATGAATCCCATTTCGCGCGAATCCTATTCTCGAGGGTCAGTTAACTTGCGGGTTTATAGCGTGTCTCGGTTTGTGGCTCATCGGCGTTGCCAAAGAGGTCCGATTAGCCTGCGAGTTTGTAACCCGTTTTGGACTCATCGGATCCACATCCCTTCACCAAAGATTCGGGCTCAAAGGTTATTTCGCTTGCGGGTTGGAGGCCTGCCCGGGATTTTGGGACCTCTCTCCAGTCCGCCAATGTTCCCTGCTGTAGGGTTTGTCGGCTCGCAATTTTCAGCCTGCTTGAGATCATAGTTAATCCCGTTGCCCCCTATTCCCTCGCCAGATTCTCAACTGAAGGGCTCGTTAGTTTGCTGGTTCGTAAATACTCTTTGGCTTTTTGAATTACGTAATAATACAGAGATGTCAAAACTTGCATTTTTCAGGTTTTCGGCACTCTATGAACGGTAGCGAAGGAGGTTACAATAAGCCCAATCAGATCATGACAGAATCTACGAAGAAAATCCAATGAAGTTTTTCCGAAAACCCGTTGATTCGGCGATGTTTGTCGAAGGAGATAGCAGATTCCAAACCCATGCTATCTTCTCATTCTCCTTCGAACTAATGCATAATTCAGAGAAGCAAATCCCACTATCTCGTGGATATTAGAAACATTCCTGAGAAAGATGTGGTAATATTTTTTGAATTGATACACCCATACCGAACCATCGGTAGAAATGCGCCACCGGTTCTTAGAATTTTTGATCTTTTTGATATGATGAATTAGTTATCAAATGGGAAACAAGTTTATTCCTGCCATTCCTTTGAAACGACCTGGTGAACGCTTATTACTTCATAAGAGAACATATACCATGGTCAGGATGATACTTTCTCCAGTACAGCATGGACGGTCGATCACTCTCAAAAAATCTTTTGTCAAAAATCAGAGCGTCTCATAAAAAGGGTGTATTTATTTTGGTGAATGAAATTAGAACTAATAGAGTAAATATTACGTGTGAAAGTCCAATGTCAACATTTATTGTATGCCCTCTCGTTGAATGAAAATAGCTCGGCTCTGTCTCACAAAAAAATAACTCATCTCGATTCCTTTTGATCAAAGATTTGAAGTAAGCTCCGAAATGACGTGAAATACGTTGAAAAATATCGAGACATAGACCTGAAGGCACAAGAAGCTTACTTTTTCAAAAGAAAATGTTGCGGTCTCAAAAACTGAAACATTGATTCCGTACTCAGCACAACTTGGTCTATATTGGACGTACTTTGAACGAGCTCGGAAATAATCTAGAGTTAACTGAGAGATGCTAGACATAGAAGTGACAAAATCTTGGATGGACATAAATGAGTGTAAGTCTCTCATTCTCCGCTGCAATTCAGGATGTGAGAATCATATTTCATATCCAGAAAACTCAGCTGCGGTTTCCAACAAAAAACATCTGAATATATTCATGTTGCCTAATGAGATCAGCATCAGGGCGAGGGAGTTAGATTTTGTCTCTTCTCCGTGGATTCTGCTCCCAAAATAAATAGATAATATCGTGCAAAATTCACTCGACCATCTCTGTGAATTTCTGTCATTGGCATGCGGAGTACGTCGAAATTCGAAATTAATGTTTCCGAGTGGAACCGTCAAGATACATCCCTCTGGCTGTCCTGTACATTCTCAACTCGATTCGCTCGAAGATACTTCTTTTATTTGACTCCGTCTAAAAGTGCAGCAATTGATTCTCTATCATGTCGCCAATAGCTTAAAAGAGCAAGAAGCCAGGTTTTTAAAAATGTCTTATTGCCTGTAGTTTTGAAGAATATTGCGTACAAAGTCTAATGAATCTGAATATACCTCATACACTGTGATATGAGACGGAAAAATCGAATGGATTCTCCGTTCTTTGGTTCAGGAACATGATTTTCACAAAACATTAGACTCAACTTCAACTATAAGGAAATTAGCTGATTTCATTCATCAGGCATGCTGTAAGATTGATGGATCGATTCTCTCAGCCACATGAGTTTTGGAAATCGTCTACCCTTTTTGTCCATGATTTCTGATTTCTAATAAGATGACGCAGGAATGTTCCGCACTCAATATTTGAGATTCAACGGCAGAGAGGCGAATGGGAGAAACTGATGAAAAATTGAGCATATAATTGATGGAGATCATGCGGAATGATGTATTCATAGTCAATATTGCTAACAAGATTATACATTTGTCAGAAAATGTTCTCTACTGTATATGTATGCAAGAATTGGAACTATAGTTGCCAAATTCAAGCCGGAGAATCGAGAAAATCATCCACATTCAATTTCATGTGGGCGGGAAAAAGATAAGATCAAGGATATAGGCAGGTCGAGATTTGACCAAAATTCGAAATTTTTCCAATTTTGTTTTTTTATAATTTATTTCACTTTCTTGGACCCTCAAGAAGTGAAAAAATGTATGGGGAACCAAGGGAATGTCTGGTACGTCGTTTCGAGACCAACTCAAGTAAAACATTTGCAACAGATTTACCTTTTTCCGGGAGAAATCGATTGAAAATCTCGGAATGGGGTCCTCTGTAAAATATTTATCCAAAACTCCCCATATACTCTCTTCGGTAATGCAAAACATGTTGTTAGAACTTGAGATTTGATCCAAACCAGCCTGAGGGGGCATTCCTTATCGAAATTGTAGACCTCATAATAGTCAAGAGGCGCGATAGCGCCTCACTGGCGACTATGAGTGAACAAATGTGAACTATCGAGCGCGAAGCGCCGTGCCTATTATACTTTGAATTGGGCCGTTTTAATCTCGCACTTTTTCTCCACTCAGCCTTATCTCCCTGAATCACGCGACTGAGCAACCTCTCTTTGGCTCATTTCGGGCCCTTTTGTACCCTGCTGAAAATAATTTCATGGGATCCCACTGGGATCCCAGTGGGATCCCAGTGAGAGACTGGGACCGCCCTGGGACGCCCAGGGGACCACCGTGGGGCCTCAATGGGACCTCGTGGTATGGTTCTGGG